>JAJOOR010016705.1:0-31165 GCA_036250505.1 Solanum acaule
TTGTCACACTTATATAATAAGAGAATACGATCAATTAAATTTGAATTAGTTTTTCTGATATTTTTTAATTCAAGTAACTAAATATTGTAATATTTTATGTTCTGGACTTTATAATTAAAAATTTTAAACGATAACTTTGTCGAGGGAGAAATTAATTGCAGTTATTATACAGAAATAACTTTGTCTTTCCATTGTGATAAAGTTAAGTGAGGCATTTTTTTTAATGAGTTGTTAGTTAAATTTACATAATATGACAATCAAAATATATACTAAAAAAAAAGTACTAAATTATATATCATATTTATTAAGAATTTGACTATAATCTATATTATAGTCAAACTGCATTATTGACTATAATCTAAATGCTTTATCTGATTAATTATTTTTTATGTGTTGTTAGTTAAATTTTCATAATATGACTAATAAATTATATATTATATTTATTAATAGTTTGACTATAATCTATTGATTATAATTTAAATGTTTTTATTTCATTAATTAATGTTTTTGAGTTGTTAGTTAAATTTACATAATATGAAAATCAAAATATATAGTCTAAGAAAATTACGTAGTAAATTAATAAATATTAATAGTTTGACTATAATAAATATTACAGCCAAATTATATTATTGACTATAAGTTTGATATTATTAATCTAAGTGTTTTATGTGATTAATTATAGTCTAATATGTCTTAAATTATAGTTGAAATTTTGATTATAAATAGCACTGTTTTTCTTTCATCAAGTACCTAAGACACAAAAGAAAATAATATTCCATTGAGGAAAAAATAATATTAGAAATGATGAACTTCACAAAAGTAATATTGACAATTTTTTTAATTGTGAATGTTTTAACAAATGTTGAAGCTGTTGGTGAGGAAAAAATGTCTTGCTCAGCAAAATGCTTTATTCATTGTGCAAGTAAAGGTAGGGCTAATGGGGATTGCTATAGTGACTGTATGAAAAAATGTCAGGGAGGTCACGTTTCTGCTCAAGAATTTAAGGTATAATTTTATTTTTAATAACTTTTTTTTGTTAGGTTGGTATCACTTTATTTATGACATTTATTTTGATTAATTTTATGCAGATTCAAAGCTAATGAAGAGATGCGTGTTGTTTTTGCAAAAGCATAAGTCATAAAAGAACATTAGGATGAATATTTATATTATATATCTTATTGCTCTAAATGTAGTGATTGATATTTTCATATAATGAAATGGAAGAAATATTTTTGAAATTTCATCTTTTTATTGATCAGTCCTCGTTTCATAAAGTTGCAAAAAGATATGTAATTATGTCCATTTGTCAAGCAATAAAATAGCCTCATAAATAATATTGGTTATGTGACACACAAAATAAAAAAATTCGATAAATAATGTGATTCAATAAACATTATTGTATAAGTTGTCAATTGGATTTACACAATATGACCATTAAAATATGTAATATGAATTATGGATGGGCACCCCCCCCCCCCAAAAAAAAATGGAAGGTTAACCATAAAGATAAAAAGTATTAAAAAAATAACTTAAAATCATAATTTTTGAGGGCAAATTAATAACAAATAAATATCTTTAATTTTCCCTTGGAAAAATTAAGAAACATTATTGTATAAGTTGTAATTTGATTTACGGAATATGACAATTATGAGTATGTTTGACATTGTTGTTAGAGGACCAAAATCACTAATTTTGAGTAAAAAGTATATATTTTAAAAAAATAAGGTGTTTAACTAACCAGTAAAACTTTTTTTAAAATGAAGTAGAAAGAGTTTTTCTACGATCAGAAAGAAACTAAAAATTTATGTTTCTTAAAAAAAAAAAAGCAGAAGCAGAAAATTATTTATTCAAATCCAAAATATCCTTGTCATATTTAAATATTTACAAATATATCACTTATATTTATTTTTATTTTTTTATGATGAGTTTTTTGTATAAGTTATTTTTAAATTTATTTTGCTTGATATTTTTTATTATATTTAAATCATCATGTCAATGATATATCAATATTTAATTTATTTATTTTCATCTATGTATAATATTGATTGAAAAATTGAATATGTACATTTTAATTTAATAAGAAATATTAATTTATTTTTTAATAATAGATATTTAAAATAATATTAATATTAAAAGTGCATTGATACTTATCATTTTACGTAATTTGACTCTCAAAAATATTGATTAAAAAATTTAGTCAAACACAATTTGTTTATCAAAGAACTTTTCAAATGAACTAACCAAACACAAATATTTGTTCCAAAAGTACTTTTCTTAAAAGTTTTTTTGAAAGTGCTTCTAAAAATAAAAATAAAAACATTTTTTAGCAACAACCACAAAATAAATAAATTATGGAAGGTTAACCCCAAAATAAATAAATTAAAAATTATGGAAGGTATTTACAAGTTTGACTATAATTTAATTTTCTTAACCATATTATAATAGTTATTAATTCAAATGAAAACTTTGGCAATAAATAGCGTTATTTTTGCATTTTCATTATTTTTATATGTTTGTTGGTTATTATTAATTATATATCAAGGATGACACTGGGATTTTCCACTAAAGAATCACTACTAAAAGTAATTGAGAGCTAACATTTTTTATTAAATATATGAAAAATGTAGTTAAAACAAACAAACAGAAATAGATAAAGTATCGGAAAAGCACATAAATTGCTCACAACTTTGAATTGATGACTCGCCATGGAGAACGGAGGAGCAGATAAAGTGCACCCATGAATTTTTGTGGTGCTTGGTCAATATCTTTACAGTTTACCGTTGGTTTTTTTTTCTTTGCAGATGGAAATTGGCCTAACACCTGTAACTCCTTGTGTCCTATATAACTCATTCCCTTCAACTTCTTCATTGTCCTCATCCTTATTAATTTGCACAGTTTTTTCTCTTTAAAAAACTACTGCAAATCTTGAAGGATCATTATTCTTTCAAACTTATTCCATCAAAAAAAAAAAAACTAAAAAGGAAAAAAATACCCAAAAAAAAGTAAAAATGGCTCGTCAAGTTATTGTTTTGGCTCTGGTATTTGTTGCCATTGCTGGATTTGCTTCGGCAGATAATTCCCCAAGCAGCTCCCCTGCTGCATCCCCGTCTTCAACCCCATCAGCAACATCGCCATCAACATCCCCCGCAACATCACCATCTACATCACCCGCATCATCACCATCCACATCTACTCCAGCAGCAGCTTCACCAAACAGCAGTAGTGCCAATGCACCCGCTGCCGCAGCCACCACCCCATCATCCTCTGACTCATCTCCTAAGGCAAGTACCCCATCATCATCATCATCATCATCAGCATCATCTCCTAAATCTTCAAATTCCGGTTCTGTACCTTCTTCCTCTTCTCCAACTTCAAGTGCGGAAACTCCTGAAGAGGAACCCGCATCACCACCATCTCCCGACAGCGAAACTGCTGCCACACCCACTACCTCTACCGCTCCCGCCGCTGCTACACCTGCTGAGGCACCCGCCGCCGACGCCAGTGGCGCAACTACATTGAAGGCTGTCTCCTCTGTTTTTGCTGCTGCAGTCGCTGCCGCATTCTTCTTCTAATTGATTCATTACTCAATACTATTTTTTAAAATTCTTAATTCTGTGAAATTAATTTTCACAGAAGGAAATTTATTACTTAAAAAACAGAGAGAACAGCTAACTAATTTGCTGATTTAGTAACGTGTACTTGTAAGTTCCTTGTTCATCCATCAGGTATATTTTGTTGTTTTAATTTGCTTTAATAAAATGATCAAATGAAAAGATCTGTTTGTTTGAATAAATATTTCATTTGCGTTTTTTTTTTCATTCAGTACCACGTTTCATTTAACAGACCGTCTTAACCTCTAGGCCACTAAAGTCATCGTTTGTGGCCTCATTTTTTAAAAAATAATTATTTATATATGTTATTTTAAAAAAAACAAACTATATGTACTATGAGGCCGTTTGGTTACTGATTAGAGTAATACAGGGTTTAGTTATATATGTATTAGTTATGCAGGTTTAATTATGGTGGGTTTAGTCATGTGGATATTATTTAGTTATGTAAAAATTATAATACATGAATTATTAACTATTGAATATCAAATTTATTATAAATTAATATATATTATTTACAGATAAATAAGTAAACAAATAGTATAAATTCTCCCTCTTTTGAATAAAAAGTAAAGAAAAGAAAAGTTCTCCCTCTATGCTTAACTGAGACTTTTGTTTTCTCTTTTTGCTATTTTTTTTTTTAATGTTTATAGCTTATAAAAATAAAATACCATTAATATATTAGTACATTATAATATCCTATTTTATATAATATTCATATTCTATCAATATATTGTATATATTTGTTTATATATTTTTAATATATCAAATATATTAATTAGGTATAAATTCACGTCCTAAACAAAATAATAATATATGTTAATTAAATATGTGGAATTTATTATTAATATATAACACTTATATATGATTAACATATTCGCCGTCAAAATATTTACAATCCAATTTATAATATTAATAAAGTATTTACATTTGGAATCCAAATGAAACAAAAAAGGTTCGGGTTCAAAAAAATAAAGAAAAAAAAAGGTTAGGAAAACGGTATAGATAGATAAAGTTCTCAATATTAATTATTTAAAAATAAATTAATAGCGGTAAATGTGTAATTTACTATTTTAATACACGTATAACTAATACTCGCATAATTTATACATAGATTCCTTCATAAGTTATGTAGGTATTAATTATATAGGATTACAAAAACACAATCAAATACCATATAAATTTATTGCATAAATAACTTTTATACAACATTTAGAACCCTACCAACTAAACATGGTATAAGATATGTTGACTTTTCAACCTGATAAAAAACTTCTACTAAACATAGTACAACTAATGTAATTTTTTATACATGAATAAGATGTACTCTTATACAATAACAAAATGGGACATATGAGTGTTATGATTTCTGCTAAGGAAATTGTATATGAGATGAAAATAAATCTGAATTTCGTAAAAAACAATTTGATGAAAATATAGATAGCGAAATCACAAAGTCCCTTGAAGAATCTTTTAGTGTTTATTGCTTTATATATGTAGGATAGATAAAACTATTTTTTCACTTCAAAATAGATTCGAACCAATTGAAGCATATGGAAATATTTTTGATTTCTTATTTAGTGGTGAAATATTGAAATCACTAGATGACGAGAATTTAAAAAATATTGTCTTAACCTTGAATTTTCTTTAACATATAATAGTTATTTTGATATTGATGGTTTAGATTTATTTTTTGAATTAAAAGTGTTAAGGAAAATAATACAAGTAGAAGATAATGATCTAACGAAAATACTCAATCAAATAAAAAGATTTGATTCTTTTCCAAATACACATATTGCTTATAGAATAATGTTAACAGTTCATGTAACCGTTACCTCAGCCGAAAGAAGTTTTTTCGAAATTAAAATTGATTAAATCTTCTTTAAGATCAACAATGTCTCAAGAGAGATTGAATGAATTAGTTATATTACCATTTGAAAAAAGAATTATTAAAACAAATTGATTATAAAACAGTATCTAATGACTTCGCATCTAAAATAGCTAGAAAAATAGATTTTAAATAAAAGTATATATGATGAAAAAAAATAATATTATGGCCCCTCTCTTCAATTTCGCTTTAGGCCCAATGTTATTGAGTCGACCCTGCGTCTTAGTGAACTCGATTAAATTTCAATTCACACTAGAAAATTTCATATTAAGATAATCGTTCAGTTAGTTAACTAATTTGATGCCTACAATTCCAGCAGGGAATAGTTATAAATTGCTAAGTGACTCATTGTCAAAAAAATGGACTGATCAATTATGTCTTAAATTCCTTAGTTTGTAGCGTAGGGTCATTTCCATGATTAACGGAAAAAGCTCCTAAGAAGAGTGGAAAAAAAGATAAGTGTATTGACCAATCAATTTCTTCCACCTTGAATAGACCAAATTGAAGCAGTCGTAAAAATCTCATGCATGTTCACATTAAATATCGGATCAATACCCAAATAACGAGAAAATAACAAAAATGGTCCCTTATATCTGTGATATATGCAAAAATAATTTCCAAAATATGATCTGAACTGTTTTGAACCTTTGAAAGATCTCCGTCAAAAAAAAAAATTAAAAAAAAATCACATTTCGGAGGTATATTATTTTTAGCAGTTTCAACTATTTTTGCTCTATTTCTAGAGTTTGCTATAACTTTTCTTATGTGCACACAGCACAATATGTGCTATGTCTAGTATATTTTTGTTGTGTCTGATACAATATTTAATGTTTCAATTTTTAGATTGATGAAACTTTCCTGGTGCGATATATAGGCAGATGCGACGTATATTTAAATTGAATCCAATAGTTTGGCCAAAAATATAAATTTATATATGTAAATAAAATATAATTAATGTGTTGAACAGAATTAAGACTACTCCTATAAAGGTTAAACTCATCAACTATGAATTCAGGATCAGCATTTGTATAGATCATGCATTTGTGGAAGACTATATATAAAATTAAAAGTCGTTAAGCATCCTAAAAATCATGATAGTATTATTTATCTGTGAACATTTAGTTGCTGTTTAATTTTAACCTTTTCCTCGTCGGTTTGAAATTTGAAAATAATAAAATTCAAACTTTGGAACATGACTATAGTAATAATAATATTGATAAAATGCAAACTAAGTTATAAAGTTTATCTTGATTTGCTAGTCTGGACAAGTAAATAAGTTAAAATAAAGGAAGATAGTAACACATTAGGGAAAACCCAAGATAGTCACTATATCAAGGAACAAACAAACGTCCAAAGGACAATAATTAGTAGTAATAGTCTGTCCTCGAAAATTTTAGAAAAAGAAAACGATTGAATTATAAGTTTTGCGAAATGGTCTCCATATATTTTCCGTACCATTTTCAGCTTAATTAAAACACTACTTCTTTCACTATCGTCATCTAGTAATCGTAAGTTCTCCCTTGTAAAATAAATTTAAATTTACTAGCAGCGGGAGCCTTTTTTGCAGTTAATAGGACCGGCATTTGTGGTGATTGATCCAACTAAAGAAGAAGGCCTAGCGCTTAAGCTTGAAGCTCTGGCATAAGTAGATGATGATGCACCTGACCCTGTTTGCCTGAAATACGCTCCATTTAACATCAAATCACCTTCTGATCTCCAGTTCCAGCTTCTCCACTGACTTTCTGGTGCATCCTCATGCTTTGTCACCTGTGTTAAATTTCAACTATATATTTAGCGTAGTAATCTTAAAACATTTCAAATTCTATATACCGACAAGGTGGTAAATTAAATCATCTAAAAGATAACGACTAGTACAAGCCTAAAAAAAAGAGTAAAATTAGCACATTGGGAAATAGTATAGGTCAGCGCCGAGCCAAAAATTTGTACAAGTGGATTCAAAAGTAGCAATTTTCAAACCCTTTTACTAGAATTTTCTGTTTTATATCACGACTACTTTTAGTATAAGTAACAATTTTCTTTTAAATTTATTTGTATGGTATTATTTTTCAACTAACGTTTAAAAATCATGGTCAAAGAAAAATTATTTCTCTGTAATAGTATATGAGATAAAGTAATTTAATGTTCAGTACCTCTTTGCGGTATTTTTCATTGGGAGCAAGAAACCTATTGCCTTGGCTATTAATAGTAGGTGCAGCACTACCACCAATGGCATACATTTCCCAGTGAGTATAGTCATTATTCACCACATGGAAATAACCATGTCTACACCTTGGCATTCTTTGCACCAACCCTTCACCAAAATGATTAAAAGCAACTGTGACTTGCAAGCCTTGGTCCTGTGTAAAAGAATCACTATGTCCCAACAACATCACCTTATCATGATGAGTAAAATAGTTGTTAGAAATCGTGATTGCTGTAGATCCATGAATTGCATCAATTAAACCATCGTGGCAATTAGACAAGGAACAATGGTCCACCCAAATATTCTTCCCTCCGAAAATTGAAATACCGTCACCGTCAGAAACATCCCACCATCCGGAATGGTTTGGTGAGTCCCTAATGTTGCCGTTACCACTCTGTTTACAATCGTGTATATTAATCCCGTGTATTATAATGTTACTGGTGTGGTGGATTGTAATGCACGGACCACCTGAAACAATAGTAATCGCAAAATAATATAACATCATATATGAATTTTAGAAAAGAATGAAAATTTTAATTCTGGATCTGCCTCTGACTCTGACCTGAAATGTGAACACTCGCGCCACGACCATCTATGGTTTTATAAGAGTTCATGACGAGCTCTTGTTTGAGCTGAATGACCATATCCCTTTTGAAAATGATCCATAAAGGCTCGTCTTGTATAACAGCATGTCTTAGAGTTCCGGGTTTGGGGTTCACGGGGTCATCGTTCCCTGAATCAGTAACCACGTAAATTCGGCCATTTTTTCCTCCAATAGCATTCTTTCCAAACCCAATGGCGCAATCAGCTAATCGCTGGCGATTTTTTTCCCAATTGGGGTCGCATCGCCAGCAATCGTCAATCGGATTCCCTGATCCGCACGATAAATAGCCCAAATTCCTCCTCGTCAATGACGCATTGATGCTCCTGTTCAAAATAACAAAAAATAGTTAATACCAATAAAAATGAATAAAACTACAAGTTGTCACTAGTGGTTTTTGTGTTACCTATGAACGTCTTGTACGACAAGTTCTGGGTCTTGGATAGAACTAATTACGAGTAGTGGGGCTAGAAGAAGGAGGTAAAATGTGAAGAGAAGAGTAGACATATTTTTGATGGGGGTAAAGCAGAGCCCGGTAGATAGAAAAGAATATATTGTGTTGAGGTGAGGTGAGTAAATAATGAAGAAATGGGGGAGGGGTTTATAAAGGAAGAAAATAGCCGGGATGAATGGCGTGATTAAACTAGAGGTGGGCCTCAATTGATTCATAATTTCTGATGATGTTCTTTTGGATTCCCACTTGGTAGTTTTGATCGTTTGGCTAGTTTCTAGTTTCTACATTAATAATGTACCTCATCCCTACTAAATTTATTGTTATGTTTCGTTTTTCTAGAGTTAATTTTGATAATCTTCAAAGTTAAAATGAATTTAGATCAACTTAATATTTTATAATTAAAATCTAGATATTCAATATTTATGTAGTTTTCTTCTCAAGAAATGAAACCTAACAATTAATTTGGAATGGAAAAATATATTATTTTTAAAAAAAACAATACTCCAATCATAGGTATACCATTTAAGTTTCCCACCAAAATTTAAACAGATATAAAGAATATTTTATATTTATTCATCTAATGGTAATGCATTAATATAGTAATGGAGTATTCTATGTTTGCCTTCCCACCCCATTGAAAAAGAGATGCATAAGACTAATTAAAAGATTAGCAGTAGAAAGTAGAAATAACACTGCATGTGATTACGGCGCCCATAATGATAATTGGTAAACGGGAAACTTGTTTAAGCGGCGTGCTTTATTGTAACCTCATGCCATTAATCAACAATAATTAAATCTATTCAGTGTCGCATTATAAAAATTTCTACGTACTGGATGTGATTTAACCGATTTCAAAAGGTTATAACACCATTTAAATTATCACTTCCCCATCACAAAATATTTGTTATATTTCCCTTTTTGAGAGTTAAATTAATTAATTTCAAAAGTTACATTGCAGTAGTTTAGCTCAATATTTTAAATATTAATTAAAATTCATACAATTTCATTCTTGGGAATAACATTATGAAAAATATTTTAAAACGGAGGAATTATAATATCTACGATCTACACTAAGTATAGACAAGTACCTCTAGGTGGTCTTAAATGACGTGGGTAAAATAAATATTGTTTACATCATGAGGGAATTAAAAAATTCCTCATTTCTATTTATATGTCATTATTTTTTATTTCATGTGCAAGAAGAAATTAAGTACATTTACTATTCTATCCTTATTAATTTTTTTAAGTCAACTTTTTAATAAATAAATATGAATTAATTTGACCAATCAACATAAATTATTCACTTAGTTTTCTATGTTGTTCAAATGCATATTTTCAAAACTAATAACTTATAAGGGTAAAATTGGAAGAATATTGTAATTTATACATTGATTTTATGAAATGCAATATATTATGGACCAACTAATGAAATATAAAAAGAAATGGAGGGAATAAGAGCCCGTTTGGATTGACTTAAAAAAAGTAGTTTTTAAATCAAAAAATAAAAAGTAGGGGGAGACCTACTTTTGATTTTTAATTTTTTTAAAGTCATTTTAAACTTATTGTAAGTTATTTTTAATCTTGTTAAACACTTTCAAAAGCTAAAAATGACTTAAAAGTAGGTTTGACCAAACCTACTTTTAAGCTAATCCAACACATGCTCTAAGAAGTCTTGTGAAACCGATCGATTTGTTACTAGAAAATAAATGCCAATAAAGTCAGTTGTCATGCTCTTATCATTGTAACATTAATTAGATGATGAAGTGATTTCTGATTTGGTTAAGAAGAATGTGGTAACACAATATGCATGGAAATTAATTAATATTCTATACTTTGTGACAGTGTCCAAATATTTGTCAACATATTAATTCTATGAATTCTTTACATATATTTTCCTCACAAAACAAGAAGTCAAAAGAGAACAGTAACTCTCTTTTTTTCAAGTATATTGTTGAACCCTTGGGGACCGAAATAAGTGGTATTTTTCCCATCAATTAAGGAATGGTGCTATAGAACCAAATTCACAACAAAAAGTAAAATTTCTGTTTTGTGTGTGATTATTGACTGCTTTATTTTGCTCTGTTTTAAACACTTTATTTAGTTTTTTCTCTATAGTTATAACTGATTCGGTTAAAAAAATCCATTTTAATGAACTATGGTTATTCAGAAAACATTTTGGTCTTTTTGAGCAACAAATAATCCCACATAAAAACAAAACTAAGTTCATTATAGTCAACATTAACGACCACATGATAAGTTTTCGTGACTGCTTTTTTTTATAGAAATATTGGACGGTTATGTTTTCCTAATTCCTTTTCAGCCAAATTATATCAAAGGTAAAAAATAAGGTTTTTATCTTTATGTTAATAAAAATACAGACAGTATGTATCGTTTGAAGTTAAAGTAAGAGCATAAGTCAACATTATCAGTTAGTTGACATGCACCAATTCTACAAGTTCAGGCCCCACATATCCTTTTAGACTATTTGGAGGATTCAAATTAATCCACATCTTTAATTAGGAAATAGGAATGGACCTATTTCAAATCCAATCTACCTAAACTTGAACAAATTGAAAATTCTACTTGTATTGTCATGTACTCCCTCCATTTTAAATTAATTGAATAGTTGAGGTGTTTCATACCATTTAAGAAAAGAAGGTTAAAGACATAAATTAGACATAACTTTCTATTTTTACCCTTATTAATTATTGTCAAACTTATTATTAAAATAACTAAATATTAATTAATCACTAATTCCAATACTAACTAATGAAGGGTAAAATTGGAAGGACACTCTAAAATAGAATAATTAAGCTAATTCAAAAAATAAAAAATATCTTAATAATTTAATAATTCAATTAATTTGAAATAGAGGGAGTACTAAATTTGACAGTACTATTGGATGTCCGGACAATGTCATGAATCTTGAAAGTAGAAGGTCCTAGATTTAATAAGTTCCCTATAGAATCTTTTTCAAAATTTTAAGGAAAAAACTAAATAAATGGGTCATAAAACTCAAATAATTACATGTTCATATCTCAATACAAAATAATTCAAGAAATACTCATTCTTTCAAAACAAAATTTTTACAGCCCATACTCCAATTCATTAAGGCTAATAATTTTCGCTTAACGAATACTAAATTAATATCATATATTGTATTGGTATCATTAAGACATATAATTTCGTTAACTGATACTAAATCAGAATATATATATTGTACTTGTATCATTAAAACTTTTTGTTCAGAAATTACTCATTAGTCAATGATTGTATAAGAATATATGTATATTGTTGTGGTATCATTAAGGTTTATTGTTCAGAAATTACTTATTAGTCAATGTTACTATATATATATATATATATATATCAATTAAGTGAAATTATCAGTCTGAATGATATCAATATAGTATTAGATGGGATATATAGTATAATTATTTAGTCGGGTATATATTTGTAATTATTTTGCTTTTATGGAAGTCATCAAATTTGAAGAGGTAAAAGCACAAGTTATTTCTCACCAAAAAATATTTTTTTAAATAACACTTTTTAAAAGAAACTGGTTTTACATCAATCGTCTGTAGACAGGCTAAATAAAATTGTAGTCGGTAACTAGGTATTTTTTTTAAAAACGGAGAAAGTAAGAAAGAAAAAAATGTTACATTTTAAAATTTGAGACATAGGTTTTCTAAAGTTATGGGCTGGTAAAAAGAGCCGATGTCTGGGCTTGGGGATTGAGACGATGTTCTATAGCCCTATGATTCCTATATGGGCCTTTAAAGTTTTGGGCTGGAAACTGGAACCAACTAATTGGCTGATTTACACTAATAACCCTTTCCACTTTGTTATATTCAGATTAGTGAAGTTGTGCAAGTCAGACTATTGTCTAATATTTGCTCTCAAACTTATCGACAAATTATTAGACCATAGTGTAATGTTTGAAAGAATTTAAAACCGTGATTAAATATTCATTTTTAAATTCTCTATTCGTTTTAACCGTGGTCAAAAAGATCCATGTTAACGGAGAAATAAAAAAAAAGTTGTTTACTACCTAATTATTTCATTGATAACTGATTTGCAATGGCTTCTTAAAGACCAAATTTAAGAGTTCCCCACTAATAGAGCAATTAGGTGTGATCTTAAATTCAATCACGAGAATAGTCCTTATTGTTACTCAATTATTTACCTCTCCAAAAAATAAATATCTAAAGGCACCAGCAGCAATGCAATCCAGATAACAACACAATCTTCATTCATGTCCAATCAACGAGCTCCACGTGTCAAAAAGTGCAACATGATATCGACACTGACCTTTCTGCTCTTGATCAATCACCAAAAGTATCATCAAAAATATTCACAAGTCTTCCCAACAAACATAACACTTTTTTGAGTACTGTTCTAAAAAAAACCACTAATTGTGAAGTGATCTGATTATCATTATTGTTATTATGCATATGTCCGATGCCGGATGCCGGTCCGTCACACCAAAGAATCGTAAATCCAAAACCCGAAACAAGCTGAAGCGCAGGAAACCAAAGTTCCTGAGCCTAAGTCTCGAGCTATCGGAGAAACCGTCAGATCATATGATTGTTTCACCATCCAACGGTAGCACACATGATCATGATCAGCTCAATCTCTTCCCACTGCACCCAGAAAATTTGGTAGATGATAAAGACAGTACTAGTACTGCCCATGATGAGAACGTAGCTCTCTTCTTTGCTGGCGCTGAAAACAGCGCCACTACACTCAACGAAGTTCTCGTTTCTTCAAAGGATGAAATTGACAGCAACATAAGTACTAGTGTTCCCAATTACATGACAGTTTCCTCATCGGAGGCGAGCCTCACATTTGCCGACACTTACAGGTACAGGTGCCATTTTTTCTACTCGAAATTAAATTAAATAGATCGAGTAAGGATGGATTTACGGGTCATAATTAAACTCGACCAATATGACCCAACCTTCTATCGATTTTCTTTTTAAATTCACATATTTTTTAAATTTTAGCTTTGTTAATTTTGTGTTGCATTTTGAATGTTGGATTGACCCAATACTTGAGCGGGTTACTGAGTTAATTTTGTGTGTGTTATAGAGGACAAGAAGGTGAGCTTGTACGGACGGCTCTAAGGAACAAAGAGAGGGAACACAGGGAAGAAGAGAAATGGGTTGTTTACTCGGATGTTGTTGATTTCGATCAACATAGTGAGAGTACGAGGAAGGATGAAGAAGTAAGTAGTTGTCCGTGGAACAAACATCATCAACGGCAACAACAATTGTCACTAAAGCTTGATTATGACGAAATATTGAATGCTTGGTCCGATAAAGGTCCACTTTACCTTCAGTCCGAGTCCCCCCAGATCGTTCCGGACATCCATGACGATTTTCTCGCCTACGACATGCCTTTTTCATTAAATGTTAGTTTTTCTTACCTTACTTTTAAATTTATGCTATCAGGTCATTTAAACGATAATTACAAGTAACATTAATGTTACACTTTTTAAATGTCTTATAAGTAGTTAGTATTAAAAAGAGAAGATGAGGAATTTAGATACCGGAAAGGGACGGTATCTTTAGGTTGTCACAAATTGAGGAAAGGATAACCTCTTATAACCAAACATAATGTAATGTTGAAACTATTCAAGATGAAATATTGATATTTCACTATCTTATACACACACAAAAGAAAAATTGCCGGTAAATTATTTAATAAGCATTGATTAGTAATTAATTTAAGATATTAATTGATATCTAATTACATGCTATGACATAGAGTGTGAAATTACACTGATTTAGGGTAAATAACTTAAACCCGTTGATAAATATATGTGTAATATAGAAAATGCTTTAATTTATAACATATTCATAGTAATCCCACTTTGGCGAGAGTAGAAAAAAAAGGAAGTATACGAATCTCATCTTTATTTAGATAAAGAAATTGTTTACCGTAGATCTGTGACTCGGGAAATGCTTTAATTTGACTTAGAAAAATGTTCCATTGAAACTTTAATTTTGCAAAAGAGATAGCAGTAATATAATTGGCTGAAATGAGCTTACTTCCATCCTCGAGGCAATTTCAGCTTTATGTATGAGTTTCTCTTTCTTCTGGCCTACGAGAATCCCTGTTTTGTTCTTACTATTTTTTGACTGTTTGCATCAAATAGAGTAAAGTTTTTTCGTTTTTTCTTTTTGTGACAATGATAGTAATTTATGTGCATCTCAATTATTTTTACTGGAGTAAGTATTTGTGCCTCCTCCTACCAATTAATACATACATCGAGTATCACATGAGAATTATTTACAAAAGGAGTAGTTAATGTCATGGTTAAATCTTAGGTGAAAGTGGTGGGTCGACAGATGTTAATGTTGAAACTGTTTATAGGACTGACCATATTAAGTGCTGAGCACTTGAATTGTCCTGACCCTCGTGGGGCTAGCTTTTACTTAATTAGCTCAAACTTTTTCCCGTCTTTATTCGTCTGCAAGCTGTAGGCTACACCTCCATCGACCATTCAGTAAAGAATTGTAGCTCTCCGTGAAAACTTATTAAAAACATGTGAATTTTTGTCTCACAACTCCATAATTGTCTCTTTCAGTACTAGATAGTCATTTTTTTTAGTCCTTTCCATTAGGGCGGTCCAACAAAATTGGTGGCTTAAGATTAAAATATAATTTAGAAAGACTTTAAACTTATTTCATGTAATAATGATACACAAAATAAACTTGCATGATTTTGCGCTAGCAGTAAGAACACAACCTGTGATGTGTGAAGTAGACAAACAATATAGTTCAAACTTTATGGTAGTACTGGAGTGACAATCCTATTACGCATAGAGTTTCAAATCTTGTGTCATTTGTGGATTTCTCGGTTCAAATTAAAAGAAGTTGTTTCATGATTGTATTAAACATGACAAAATGAAATAGCTAATTCAAAGGACAACATCGTGATTTGTATAGGGGCAACTTATGAGTAGCAGTTCAGTTGTGTATAGAGTGCCAGAAGTAATTGGAAATGAAGAAAGAGAAGTAGAGGATGAGGAGATGAAGGCGGGACGAAGAGAGGCGAGTGTAATGAGGTACAAAGAGAAGAGACAGAACAGACTCTTCTCTAAAACTATCCGATATCAAGTTCGCAAGCTCAACGCTGAAAAACGCCCTCGCGTTAAGGTACTTACATTAATATTATTAATGTTCGTGACATAAATAAAGTTTTAGTCCATTCATGTCTTGTCGTTAGCAAATTGTCTTATAATTTTGCAGGGGAGATTTGTTAAGAGGGATTGAAGTGTGTTTTTTACCTCAATTGGAGAAGTAAAATGTGTTGGAAATGGAAAGCAGTATGTGTATTGTAGTTTTGATATATATACTGTTATAAGGAGAAGCATACGCAAAGGAGCTCTTGTCAATCAATGAAATAATATTCTACTCCTAAATTGGAAGTATGAGGGCACATAAATGGGAAAATGCAGAGATATGTAAGAGCTCAATTTGTTCAGATAAAATATTGTTAGCTTTCTCAAGAGGGAAAATAGCAAAAAGTTCTTTGACTGTTTTGTCATTAACACTGAAATTAATGGATGCAGGGCCTCCTTTTATTGCACTTTATTATGATTTATATTATTTGTATTTTGTAGTTGTAAGTGAAAGTGACCATTTCAAAATTATATTGTACCAAAATTGTAGTATTTTTTTTTTCCTTTAAAAACTAATCAATGGGACAAGAAGTTAAGAACCATTTGCAAGCATCTGTATTTATATATACGTAAGCTTTCACCTATACTCCCTTCATTTTCTCTGTTTTATATTTTAATCTATTTTTTTCTCGATAGAGTAGACTTCACCTCCTTAAACTTCTAAAAATTTGTAATTTTCAAATACACGATTTTTTCGCTGAGGGTTATCGAAAATGATCTTTTACTAAAGATATAGGGATAAGATTGCACTTAATTATCCTGACTTATATACTAAAGCATCAACCGGTGACGCTCCTTAACATTCATATATTTCATGGATCTATATTTTATTTTTCATTGATATTTCTAACATTAATAATTTAGATCATAAAAATAAATTATGTAGCTACAGTTTCATTTAATTCTAATTTATAGCAAATACATTGTCATTTTCACCTCTCTCCCATGATTCTCGCTCGCCCTCAATTCTCTCCCTCGCCTCTCTCACTTTTATACAAACAAAACTGTATAAATTGTGTTTGTGTTAGTATAAAGCGAGAGAGATTGTATATACAAATACAAATACACATCTCTCTGTCCTATTCACTTATAATTGTACTAATACAAATCTTCCCCTGCCCAGTTCTCTGTTGTCTTTCTCTCTCTCGCGTTATACAAAATTACAAATGTTTTCGCTCGATTCAATTGTATACAAATTCAAATTTTATGTAGATATACAAACACAATCATTGTTACATATACATAATAGTTACATATATACAATTATCTAACCGATATACATGTACAATTCATCTCTCTCCTCTCTCTCTTAATCTAGCTCGCCACTCTAGCCTAACACAAAGAACATATACATGTACAAATGCAATTTTCATAGACACAAACGTCTAATTTATACAAATCGCTGCAACTTATACAAATTAGATGCTACATAGCAAACTATGTTTCCTATAAAACAGAAATAACAAAATTATAGTTATAGAGTGTCAATATGATTTTTATATTTGTTATTCCTAAAATTTTACTCAAAGAAGAAACATAAGCATGTAAAGTTTGCGTCATATTTTCTGATGAATCAAGAAGTCAGAGAATAATATTTGAATTCAAATGAGCCTTTTGCTATATACTTCAAACTTAGAGATTTTTGAATGAAAGAAATAAATATACTACTCCACCAATTAACAGAAAATAAAACATGTCCTTTTGCAAAGGACTCTTTTTCTTTCTTTATTTTTTTACTTATTTAATCAAAAGAAGCAGTTCTTGAGAAGTTGTACACGTGGCAGTTTAATGGATCAATAAGATGAAAGTGGTAGTACCTTCTAATACTCAATACGAGTACTAGTAGAAGATGGAAGCTTTTAGAATGATCCAAACAGTATTTTTAATTTTTTTTATTATTTATAAATGAACATGCTAGATGTTTTTCTTTTATCCACGTTAAGAAGTTTCAAGACCAATTTGAACAGTCTTTTTTCACCCACTATATATACTTGTGCAAAATTTCACTTATTCCACAGACAGAGAAAGAAGTACAATTAATTAGTTGATTTAAGTGGGAAAAAAAAGATGTCAAATATGTGCAGCTTATTGAGGAGCAGTGATCCAATTGTTGGGATGATGAATATGTGTCCTGTTTTGAGTACTCCAATTGACTGGAAAGAAACACCTCAAGCTCATTGCTTCTTCGTCGACCTTCCAGGTATTAATTTAAACGAGTTACTGAATAAATATCAACTTAATTTTTAATGGATTTGGCTAAAATTGGTTGAGCTAATAAATGAATGAGTCAATAGTTAATCCAAATTTGGACGGATTGATTGAGCTATGTTTTTGGGCTACTTCTATGGCATCTACTTCTTAACCATATAATTTTTTACTTGAGCACAACAGTAAAATTTGAACATGTATGTATATATAAGTTATAACCAACCTCAGCCTCAACTTGCAGCATTGGTGAATTTTGAAATTAAATTATTTTGTGATTTTTGTATTATAATAGAGTATAAATTGTTTGAAAGAGGACATATTTAATTATATTGTTGGTAACATACAGGGCTTAGCAAAGAGGATGTGAAAGTGGAAGTGGACAACGGAAGAGTAGTGAAAATTAGTGGAAAGTGGAAAGCAGAAGAAGAATTAGTTGATGAAAATGATGAGAAGAAGAAGAAATTAGATGTGAAGTGGCATAGAGTGGAACGTAACAGAGGGGATTTCTGCAGAAAGTTTAGGCTTCCACAAAATATAAAGGCACATCAACTCAAGGCATCCATGGAAAATGGTGTCCTTATTGTTACTGTCCCTAAACAAGAAGTTAAAAAACCTTTCTCCAAATTAATTGAAATTGAAGATAAATAAACATAGATAGACTTTTAAGTAATTATTAAGGATTGCAATTTTTTTGCATAAATAAATTGTCTGTATGTCTACTTTGTAAGGTTGTATGTTGTGAGTGCCGTTCCATGTTTTTATAGTATGTTTTCTGTAATTTTCCTTGTGGTGAACTGTGATTAATAAATAAATATTATCATCTGAATTTGTTGTATTTATCATTGCTATAAATTTGTCAAAAAAGATAGAATCAGACTAATGGTAAAAATAATGAACTATCTTAATCACTGGATCTGTTTCAAAAAAAAATTCTCTCCGTTGTAGGAATCTCTATGGTTTTTTTCTTTTTTCTTTTGTTTCCTACCCCACATTGGTGATGCTCAGATCAAGTCCAGCGCATTGTAGCAGCCAATTTCGAATTTGATACTGCATGTTGGTAAAATTTCAAATATTGAATTTGATACAGTAAAGCAGTTGTGAAAATGTCGTCTCACAATTACACTATTGGTAAAATCCATGAGGTTGAGACTATTCATAAGGGTTAATGTTTTTCTTAAAAAATTAATCATAACCGGTTATTAGCGTTACCCAGTAGCTTATCTTTCTATTTAACTTTGATACCTTGTGGGCTAAGAAAATAGATCTGTTTCACGTTACATGACGGTGGTTAAAATTTATTATAGAGAAAAATATTTTGCATCTCTTAAGAATATCCGGGTTTATTCGTTTAACTGTATTACGATTCGGATTCTATTAATGTGTATCGTAAGATGACAATTTATAACATCACAAATATTAGAAAGAGAGTAAATGAAACAAGGTAGCAACGTAAGGCAATTTTGTCAGGAATAGCTAGTTTTAAAACTGTAGAAAAAATAGAGTGGAAACCAACAAGAACTAAAGGTGAAAATATCAAATAATGGCATTAAGCTGTTATTGGGCCACTCGATGGTGACAACCCTTTCATCTTCTAAGCCCAAACAACAAACAACATAAACTGTCAAATACTTTTGGTCTCGCCTGCCTCATGGCAAGCTATTAAATATGCGGATAAGATCAAACTAAAATAAGGGCAAAACTATCTAACTAAATGTATATTATTATTATTATTATCATATATACTATATTTATCTCTAATTTAAACTAATTACACATACTATTACTTTTAATATTTATATCATATATTTTAAAAAATTTAATCACATAAACAAACCCCTTAAATATAATATTGGATAATTATATTCTCATGTATCTTGGTTTTGTATCTAAGTTAAAGTTCATAATGTTATGAAGCTCAATTTTTAAAAGTTTTACAAATAAGGTTTTATATTTTTTTATTTTAATGTTTCTCAAGCACATTAATAGCTGATCATTCCTAAAATCGGATGATTCTTGTAAAAGGTAATATACATTAACAATATTATACTAAATCAGACTTTTATTTGTTTATTTTCACTAACGAATTTCTCATTGTCGAGATTGACTCTTCATCCGCCAACATTCAAGTCGAGAATAGATCTAAGTATAGAAATGACTTCATCAAGTTGGAAGGATTATGTCAAACTTTAATTAACAGAACAAATACAACATTAGATACACATCAAGTGCAACAATGTTAGATAACATCAGGTGTACATGTATCTAGTTAAGAGTTCATGTATCTGAGTTAAGATTATATGTATCTATGAGGAAAATATTCAGATGCTAAAAAAAGGAAAAAGTTTGATTTTTTAAACTTTTTTTTAATTAATTATTAGACATATACTCTACAGTCATGATTTGTTTATAAATTCATGCGTTTTAGTAACATTTCATATTTAGATACACATAATTATATGAATATACTTACTATGTATCCGAGATACATGCTTTTGAATATGATGTATGAAATTGATATTTTAGACATCAAATTAATACTAGATACATATAAATGATACATGAAATTAAAATTAGATTGTATAAATAGATACATGAAATTAATATTAGATCATATAAATAGATATATGAAATTAATATTAGATCATATAAATAGATATATGAGATTAATATTATATCATATAAATAGATACATGAAATTAATAGTAAACACATATAACAAATACACGAATCAATATTAGATACTTCTATGATACATATGAATGTACTTGTATGATACTCATATATTTAAGTGTTTAGTTTGTTGGATACATCATATATCGATAATAGATAAATCAAATTAATGAATTTATTATTTTAAGAATAATAAAACAAAATTAATCAAATTACCTAACCAAGATATACATGTTTTTGTCTTTACTAATAATATTAATGAATTTATTATTTCAAATAATAATAAAATAAAATTAATCAATCATAGATACACTCCTTGATTTCTGTATCATATTAAGGAATTTGATTAATTTAAATTTCCAGAATTAATTATCCAAGTATGATGAAAATCCTCATTTACTCTTCTAATTAAGAAAATTAGTTACAACCAACTAATTTAAACAAATAAAATTTGTATCTCGATTTTAAAATTCAACAAATACATGTAACACGCGGATTCAAACTCATGTATCCTAAGCATGAAATATGGTAGAGGAAGTAATATTTGAAACTATCAAAAATCTTATTAATTAAGACCTAAATTAATAAAATTTATATAATTTTTTCCTTAAATAACTACATTAATAAATAGGCGGATCAATAATTCGTTCATGCACTAAGATATGTCAAGACTCAAGATGGATCACTAATTAGCACTTCATCATGCCAATGGCAAGGACAATTAGTTTTCATGAAAATAGAAATTGTACGACAGGCTTGAAGAAGAAAAAAATCATTTAATTGATTAGACGATAGAAAACTTACAAGGTTTCTATATATCTTAAGTGAGAGGAAATTGCAGAATTAAGTAATTAAATTAGTTAGAAATTGACTGACGTCCAAACAATGTCAAACACCAAACTCTTATCTAAAATAGAAAACAATTAAGACCCATTACCAATAATATAACATAATGTTGCTTTCCAGATTGTCAATTCACTAGTACGTATAATATAATCAACTTGCAAAATTGCTAGTGAATTTGGGGTCCCTACTTGCTTCTTAAAAACAAAGCATCACGCGTGAACTTATAAAACAAACACCATTATATTATATTATATTCACTAGTAAAATAGGGACCGATCGATATAGAAAATGTAAATTCTACTCCATTCACCATCTTCTTTATCAATCCTCCTTAAGTATGTGATATTTTTAAAGGTGAATATTCTGTTTGTAGGGACTTTTTTCTCTCTTCTTTTTGGCTCAACTTTTCATTATTAATTATTAAATTATGCACGCCTGTACTCCATTGTTTTGTGACTTATTTTCGACCTAGCCGTGTAGGAGGCCCCAAACGAAAATCTACCTGGTTCTTTGGCAGGAGGGATAAGAGATACTAATTAAAATGTGGATTAATTTTAGGATGATTTTTTTTTATATTTAGTTGGATAGAATTGTAAAATAACTTATTCTGAAATTGTAATGCTATTTTAATCTCACATTTAGAGTGAATTAATAACAGTCTTGAAATAATTAATTTTGAGATAGCTTGTTTCCAACCAAACGAGCCCTAAGAGATTTGGTGTTCAAGTTCGGAAAACAAATAAATAAAAAAAGAAATGGTTAGAATCCCTCATTACATAGTCAATAATTATTTTTCATTTAATTTTAAAGTGTATAGTGGTCAACCAAAATAGGATCTAAATATATATAGTAACATTTACAAACTAAACTCGATAGCGGTGAAAATAATAAAATATCACAGTAGAAAATAACATTGAGAAAATTAAAATTAGTATAGTAACATTTACAAACTCGATAACCTAATCGAGATGCACGAGTACGTTGCACATTAATTTTCATATATGCTACCACGGGATTGAGGTCGCCTATAAAATTAAAATTTGCTATTACACACCATAAAAACAACAACTTGATCTAATTTGGGCAAGTTGGTGAGCATATGCTTATCACCATTCTTGATCCATCATCACTCATTTTCTTGATGAGGAGGGGAGGGGAGGGGGGGTTAGTTTTTTTTAAAGCAAAAAAAAATTACACACTAATATTTTTAGACACAAATGGTGTGGTAAGTGGATCCTATGACTTGGACATGTCCACTTGTTGCAAGTTTCCTCTCTTTGATAGCTGGATCTTCAAAGAGTAACACTTTGTCTTTGTCTTTCACCCCCACCATGTGCAAGTGTTCACAATCTTCTCTTTCTTTCCCTTTGTATAATAGTCTTTGCTCCTTTGGTTCTAAACCAGTTACCATTGCCAGTATCATCTTTAATTCTCCTGTCATCAATAAATCACACGTTAGAATAATGCAACAATCTAATTCTATCTGTGTTTGACTTGACAAATTACATGTTGAACCTGAGTACTATTTGAGTAATAAAAATCGGTCAAAACACAAAACCAAAGTTAGAAATTGGGAATTATAGTTGAAAGAAGTGTTGTATTAAGACGTGATAGTTAAAATAATTTGACCTATATACTAGTAAAAGTGAGCCAAACTTACCAAAAGATGAAGTTGGTTGTATAGAAATGTGATGGCATTGAGTAACAGTAGAGACTCTGAGAGTGATAATAGAATCTCCATCATTCTCTGCACATTCTCTCTTTTGTACCAACATACCTCCTGGACGTAATTCCCATTTTATTTCACCACCTAATTTGGCGTCGCTCCCTGTAACTGCGGTGGCATTACTACTTGCAACCACCTTTGAGTTGCTTCTGAACAACTTTTTGCATCTCAACTTCATCATTGGCTTTACTTGTAAAAATATAATAAGTTGTTAAGAAAGGCTTAGTGGGATAAAGAAAGAGAAGGAATTGGATAGTTAATATATAGGGATGAATTCATGAGGGGCCCCTATGGAGACAAATAGCAAACTGAGAAAGACATAAAAGTAGCTAACATGCTTAACAATAAATTTATTTATTTATTTATTACTATCATAGCTAACGATAAACATATGTGGGCCCAAAAAACATACACTTGCACCCATGTTTACCCATCAAATAATTAAGACTCGTAATTTAAAGTTAAAATATGTACGTAGATTTTATTTATATTTCTCATAAGATAGATAAGTTGTTTGTGATAGACTCTCAATTCTCTAGACGTGCGATTAAAATAACAAGATGAACAAAACAAAATAATACAGTATATAAAAGTAAAAAAAAAAAAAAAAAAAGAATAAGATACATGAATACTTAATAATACTACTTTCCATCTATCCCTAGATATAAGTGTTGCTTCAGAGTTAGATCATAATTTTATATTCATAAAAAAAAAAAAAAATACAAGATATAATTTATTAATTAATTACTTTTATTTATTAGATACTTTTTGAGAATCCAGCACTATTAAGAGGAATAACCCCCAAATTCAGTTACAAAAACATACTGAAGATGCGCAAAAAAAAAGAAACAAATTCCAATAAGAGGCAAGATTAAACGAAGAACCAAACGCAGATGAAGGAGATACATACATAAAAGAGACAACTAAGTAGGATATAAAAACGTATGTATCTATTATTACTTGTTCCTTTTTAATTGTTATATATATACTATAAATATTTGCTTCAAAATAGTAGTACAAAAAAGAATGAAGGCAGTATTAATCAAATTATTTTAAATAGTTTGTTGCTAATCTCTTATTAATTATTATGTACATATATTTGAAATTTTATTATTAATGTAATCATGTATTAAAAATCGTACACAATTAAATTTACAGTTATTTTTTATTTCTTAATTTCTCTAACTCACTTCAATTTGAATCAACCATGTTTTAATATTGACCCCATAAGATTGTCTTCAATTCTTTGAGATGTTTTATTTAACATTTCAAGCTCAAACTAATTAGATTATCAAATAATTCAATTTTAAAAATATTATCTTAACTTTTCTTATAAAGGTAACAATCACTATAATATTGATTTTTGTATTTAAAAGAATTATGAAATATTATATAAGTAAAAAAAATGATACTCTAATTGACATATTCAATGAAGTAAAATCTTAATTTTATTTTAAAACACTTTTAGAATAATCTTGATAGTTTATATAATAATTGATTTTATTGAAAAAAGTTTTCAAAACTATATTTAATAAAAGAGATTTAAACATTTGTATTGTTTTGTAACGCACAATCACTTATATATGCTTATTATTTTATTACAAAATATTATAGGAAATGTTATACGGTCGATTGAAAAAGATATATTCTACCGTTCATATATTCACAAATTATACAGTTCATGATGATTCACATGCAGAAATGTTATACTGTCGATTGAAAAAGCTATATTCTACAGTTCATATATTCACAAATTCTACGGTTCATGATGATCCACGTCCAGAAATATTATACCGTCGATTGAAAAAGATATATTCTACCGTTCATATATTCACAAATTCTCCGATTCATGATGATCCCCATCCAAAAGCTAATGACCATTCAAATCCTCAGTTGCAGTTGCAGTTCCAATTCCAATGGCCATTGCAACAACCTATAGTCCAGTTCCAGTTGTTAGTGCAACAACTTATAGGTCAAAAAATATTTTACATAGATTTAAAAAAAAAAAGTAAACTAAATAGTCATATTTTGCCCCAGTCCACGAATCCACCATGCTTTTCAACATGTTAACCAACTCAAGGGCATTCTCATGCAAATTGAGGGGTGTTCTCAACACTAAAAACTTGCATAGAACACTTTTTTACCCAAAGAACAACATATTGTTTAAACATCGAAATGAGTTGTTAGCTATTAAATTCATGAACTACTAATATCATTTGTCATTGAAATGAGTTGTTAGATATTACTGTCTAAAGCAATTTAAGTCTAGTTTTATTTATACCCATCCCTATTTACTGTTCAAAGGCAAAACTACTCTGAATGGACCGAAAAGGCATATGAGACATACCTTAGCTAGTTCATAACATTCAATGGCATTAACATTTGTCATTGACACGACTTTGCTCATTTGCACCAGTATATATGATATTACAACTTTTTCTTTCTCTTTTCTCTCTGTAAAAATGGGGTTTTAATTTCTAAACTAAAATTCACAAAAAGAATAAGATTTGTGAATACTAAATAATGTTATTCTCCCTCTAAGTGTCGTTTTATCTCATTAAGAATAATAATAAATACAAGATATAATTTATTTAATTACTCTTATTTATTAGATTTTTTTTTGAGAATTGAGTACTGTTAAGTAGAATAACTTCTTTAATATAAGAGCATAGTTGAAAAGAATTGGAGTACATAATTTTTACTTGAGTTTCTAAAGCGACACTTATTTTAGAAGGAATACTAAGTAAGGAGAAAATGAGATTAGCCCGATCTCACGACTTTCCCGCATAAAATTTTGATAATATTTGGTTACCTATACTACTCTTCTATTCTAATCTTTAGCCTTCAAATTGTTCTATCTAGGGTCACGTGACATGTCCTAAGTGAGTTTAAGATACATCATGCTCTCTCCGGTTCATCTTCGCTCTACCTCCATCTCTTTTAAAAAACTCGTTATTACCAACACCTCACACCTTCTACAAATACCTTTATATACTTCTTTTTCTCATGTTCAAACCATTTTGATCTTCTTCTTTTTTTTATCTTGTTTGTCATGAAAGTCATTCACATTTTGTTTTTGTATAACTTTGTCTCTAATCCTATAACTCTTGTTAAATAACATATATATATTTGATTAATATTAATATTAAACGTGAATAAATTCTTTAGGTAGGGGCGCCTGCCAAATATATGCTGATTTTGGGGCACATGGGTGGGTGGCAGCTTCTGCTTCATTAGCGGCCTTACATTATATTAATCTAGTCGGTGCCTCATTTTCTTCAAATAAATTAACTATACTTCTAAGACTAGTTTAATCATCAATGCTTTTAACTAACTTCTCCATAAACATACGTTTTTGTTTGAGGAATTAGCTTATTTCATTTTCACCTTCCTACAAATAATTATATTGTTTTAAGATAAACACAATTAATGCCACGTACTGGAGTTACATTAAATGTCGTCCCACCTTATCCATTTATATACATCTCAATATATAGTCAAAATTGTGGGGGAAAAAACTCTATTCAATGCTGTTAACTTGGTGTCCCCTTAATATTCTCATTTTTTTTCGTGTACAGTTTGGACACTTTTGATATGCTAATATTAAATTAATTAAAGTTTCCGTATTACGTTATTAAAACTTGAAGGAATATAATCTTAATTAAATCCACTTATAGTTGAATACAGGTTGGAAGTTGGAGTTGGTTCTAGCTTTAGATTGGTAAAGATTGAAGACAGAAAAGATTATTTAATTAATTACAATTATATTGTCAAATGAAATATACTTAATTGACTATGAAACAGCTTAATTTACTCCTTTAATTACTTTGTCATCTGAATTAATCATTTCCCCAATTAGTTGTTCTAAGTTTAATATTAGAGGGATAGGGTTTATGATTGAGTGCCTTTTTTAAATTAATAATAATAATAATAATAATAAATTGAAATGCCTTTAATTTGGTCTATACTCTCTATATGTTCAATTTGGGGAAAATTCGGTGGTTATCAAAGGTATCTTCCCATGTGCATGAAGAAAGCTACAAACGACAAAACGCATACAAATTAATTAAGCTTTTTCCTCTAATTAATTAGTTCCTTCCTCAACCACCACCACACATTTTTTTTCTCTCATTGAAAAGTTCCTTTTATATACATGGAAGAATCATTTTCAAAGGACTAAAAACCAAGTTTTACAGTTAGTTGATGGGGACAGTTCTCCCACAGATGGGAGTGGTTTTGCAGTCAAAATAACTTTGACAGTTCTTGGGAACTAATTCAATATGCGTAAATTAATTGAACGTAAAAATATTTTCATCGGTAGACTCTTTTATTTTCCATAGAATTTTTCGTTACTTATATCAATCTAGAGCAAGTTGAGCGTATAAATAATCCACAACTTTTATTACATTCGACTTGCAAATTGAATTAAGCAAAAGTAAGGTAAGGCCAAACCTCCCTTTGTTTTTACTTGTTCACAATCATGATTTTATTACATTATAATTAAAAGACCACTAGATGTTTTGTCTAGTTAAATAAATAATTTATCAAAAAACAAAAAAAAACAAAATAAGATAACATATATGCATCTCATACGTATTTTGAACTCGTAATTATAAATCTTGAACCTTTGGATAGCTTTAATCTCGTGCATACTTTTGTGCGTAAAATATTTTCTAGACTAACAAGCTAATTAATCAGCTCTCTTTCCAACCAATATTTAAAAAAATTCTAATGTTAATTGGAATTACCCATAATTCAAATTAGGTAAGAGATAAGAGTGTCTCCATAGTGCATGACAATTGCTTAAAAAGCAACATTTTGAAGATAATTTTATTAAAAGATGAAAAAAGAGAAATTAAAAAACAAAACCCAGTAAATCAGTTAGGAGTGGACAGCTTCCACATGTTCGTTTGGAATATGCATGAAATAACAAGAAAACATTTGAATCGATTTTTGGGAAAATTCATAGGACCCATAATCTCATGTCTGGAAAAAGAAGGATTCTTGTCGGCCCATTATTTCATTTTTCCTATTTATTTTCTTTACAACACAACGTATGTTGAATCAATAATGCGTCCTTCAATTTTCTTATACACGTCAAGGAAGAAATGATTTATGAATCTATTCATAATACAATCTTGTTTTCGATCAACAAAAATTGTGCTACTCCTTCGTCTTCAACGCTAGAGGCGATCTCATATTCAAATTTTGAATAAAAACAATTTAGAATTTTTTTGATATAAATCAAGAATTTAGTCAGACTTCAATAGGTGCGCTAAAAACCAAACCAAAAAGAAAATGATGGTTTTTGATAGCCTTCTCCAACAAGCAGCATCAAGAAAATCTTATTTGTCTTGTATTTGCATGTTACATGAATGGCATTTTTTTGTTCCTTTGTGCCAACAATTATTGCAAAATGGAACTCGATGATCTAATTAATTAGACACAACTTTTAAGTGATATGATATATAACCACACAATTAATCAACCAAATATAATTTAGAGATTCTCCATGTTCGTTTTGTCTATTTGAGCCTGATTTTAGTCTATGATATATAATAATGATTAAATAACAAATTTGGTAAGAGAAGTTAAAAAACGAATATTTTTAGATAGCTCAATTATTAGAAAAAATATAGTGGTTAATGAGATGAGATTTTGACTATTTACCATAACTCCGCATGGAATAGAAAAAAAAAAGATTCAGATTTTAGGTCAGTCCTCTGTGCTAACAAACATTGTCAAATTTAGTAAGTGTCAAGTGTTGATGTGTCTAATTCAATCTAACCAACTTAACAACCGTTAGGATACGTGAAATGTGATAGATGAATCGGAGACGTATCTAAAATTTAAATTATTGATCTGATAGAATTCATTAATTTACTAGTCTACACTCTACACCCAAAATTTTACTCCTTTCATTTTAAAATAAGTGAACTATTGAGTCTTTTTTTATAGTTCAAAATAAGTGATTTTTCAAAGTTCAAGAGAGACGTTGAATTTTATTTTTTTTCCATTTAAGAATTGCTTGATAATATCTAAAAGGGCAAAAGTGAAAAGTGATATTTATTTATCTCCTAAACTTTTTTTTCTTAATGAATATGCATTACCTCAATAATTTCACTTATTTTGAAATTGAGGGAGCATAATGTTAAGTTATTCTACTTTTTCAAATTCAAGACCTCAAAACTTCTAGCATAGGTAAAAGATTTTTAGATGAGATTTATATATGATTCCTTTTTCCACGACTCCAAAAATATTTCTATATTTGCAGATTCCTTCGTTGGCCAAATCCAAAGTAAACTATTTTCTTGATCATTTAAACAATTTTTTGGAACTAGTACTCCCTCCGTTTTTTAATATATCATTCTTACAATAAATAATTGGTTTATACTTTTTGTCATTTCATAAAATCAATGCAAAAATTATAATATTTTTCCTATTATATCCTTGATAGTAATTAGTTTTGAAAATAGATATTTGACAAACCTAGGAAAACTAATAAGTAAGTAATGCTCATTGTAATTACTTCATATATTGATTAATTACTCTCACCATTGCACTACTCTATAAAATCTGATGTTACTATGTTTTTCTTTATCGAAGTAGAACTAAAGTTCATGTCGATAGTCATATCTGCAACTATATTAAGATCAGAAATTTCTCATCTAATTCTATTATAAATAACACTAGATTAAGCAAAAATATTTAGATCAATTTGAAGTAATGAAATTTGAATTTTTTGTGACATTGTCATATTTGCTTTAAGAGTTTATAAAAAAAATATTTTTACACAAAATATGTAGGAAAGCTAAGGTGGGAAAAATTGAATTTCTTCAAATTTTGGATCAATTCATCCTGAAAAAATTTGGCTCCAAAATCAAACTCAAAAATTTAAATAGTAATCAAAATGCATTTCAAAAATTGTAAAGTTACTTGGTTGAAATTTAGCATATTTATCGTTTATTGAATAGTTGACTTCGAAAAAAACATTAAATAAGAGAAGAATTGTAAACTTACTTAGTTTTTTAATGCAATTAAAATCTAAAAAGATAACATATAAAAATGAACAATTAGACACTCATTTCTTGATCTCTACCTAGTTGGCCTATGATTATTGCTTTTTTGGTACTTCGAACTTAAAACATGTGGAGATCCAAGAATACTATAGAACTTAAAACGTGTGGAGATCCAAGAATAAAATCCCTTCAAGATTTTGGCTACGCCTTTTAATTAGTCACTCATGCTACCTGCAAATTAGGCTGAATCTTGATCTATGTTAGTTTGGTGAGAACGTAAGAGAAAATTAATCAAGACCGTACAACTATAGAAGAGATTAAAGTATAAATAAAACTACTTTTGTTTGAAACTCCATCATAATATGCGTAAGTGTCACATCATCAAGGGATCAAAGTTTTGGAACTACAACACATCATTATAGAGTTTTAATTGTAAAAGTTTCGATCGGTAAAACACTATGATAGAGTATTTTTGTTTTAGTTTGGAGTACATTTTTTTTTTTTGATCCAAGTTTTATTTAATTTTCACATTAACAAGTGCTGTTTTTCTGTTACAATAACGAGTTTAAATATTTGACAAGTGGCTCAAAAACTGGCCATCTTCCATTCTTACCACCTCAAAATCTATATTTTTTAAAACATAAATAGAGGATAAATATATAATACATGTATATGTTATGCATGTTGGATAGACTGCAAATATTTTTGACCTAATTGCTAACGGTGTAAATTTGTATATTGAGGCTTCTATAA
>JAJOOR010016706.1:0-20045 GCA_036250505.1 Solanum acaule
TAGATTTTAATAAACATGCCATTAGACTTTAATATTTTTCTTAACTATTTTTTTTATTGCAGTCTACTTATTTTTCTATTTTTATTAATCTAAGTATAATTAGTTAAATTTTTTATTGATGTATTTTTTTTATTCTTTTAAAAATAAAAAAATATAGAAAGAGAAAAATATTAAAAAAAGATAAACTAACAAAAAAAAAATTAAAATAAGAAAATAAATAATAAATTTATCAACAAATGGTATTTCTAATCTATCTATATATATTAGGAGAAGAAAAGGTGCCACGTGTCAGCATCACAATTTTTTTTAAAAATAATTTTAAATAGTTTTAAATAATCAATAATAAATAATTATTTAAATAAATATTGACACATGTCACTAATTACAATTATACCCATTTATTTAATTCTACGGTAGTTACACAACATTTTAAATAAACAAAAAAAATTATTATTAAGTAATATTAAATTTTTAAATAATCAATAATCACTAATTATTAATTAAATAAATATAGACACATATCAATACTTAGATTTAGACCTATTTAATTCAATGGTAACTAAATAATTTTAAATAATCAATAATAAATTATTATTTAACTATTACATCATCTATCTACAAATGCATAATTTTAAATACAAAATTTTAAATGTTAAATGAATATATATAGAGGGATATATAGATAGATGATGAGTATATTTTTTATGTAAGGAGTCTAAATATATCAATATTTTGTATTTACAAATTTTACCAAACAATAAATATATTTTTACAGATAAATACAAAATAGGCAGTTTTATAACTCCTCAATATAACTTCTCAATAATCATCCACTAAACAAGGAAACTTAAACTACATTATTCACTGCATCTTTAAATTCACGTACTATAAATAGACATCTATCAGTAATAACTTTACATAACTTTAAATATTTTGTTTTTAAAAAAAAATAAAAAGAAACTTCAACTACAAATAGTTATCCCTAAAATTTCTCACCCACTTACTTAACTTCCTACCTCAAAGAATTCAACTGTATTAATTCAGTAAATTTGAATACGACAGTCTTTTCTTTAGTTTTTCAGAGAAAAAAATGCATCTAAATAAATAAAATTCAAAGCAATAATAATCCTTACCATTCATCGAAAGGTAAATTTTTTTGTTGTATATTTCCTCTCTTTTTCTTTGGTTTTATGTGGTCTACATTATCAATAATTGTACTTTATTTTAGAAGTTCTAGATGTTGAAGATGATCAGTTGATGATGTTAGGATCAAGCCATTTATGTGATGAATATATGTAGTTGAAGAAGGAGAAACACTTTTAAAACTCTATCCGATAACTATGTCAAGCATGTAATATATTTTAATTTTTTTCATCTTATGTTTTGTTTCAAAATCTAACTATGTTGGATGTATTTACATACAATTTATGATTCTTTGTTTATTGCATATTTCATATTTCATATTTACAATTTGAAGATATTATATTTTTAAAAGAAAAAAAATTATTAACTTAATTAAAACTAGAAACTCATGATTATAGAATTCTATTCTAAATAAACTCTTACTATTTCACAAATTTATCTTTTCAGATGTTATAAATATATTTAATTACATTTAATCTACATATAAATGAAGATAATAGTACTATCTCTCTATCAGTAATATAAATGAAAGTTGACCTATATCTGTTTTCAATTCATTTATGGGATAATTTCAGAGACCTCCCTCCAGGTTTAGCTCTATAACACTCACTTCCCCTGTGGTTTACGATATTACGTCTACCTCCCTTATTTTCATTTTCTTGTAACCATTCTTTAAATCTATTTAAAATAAATATAAATTAATTTAGATTTGACAATTTTACCCTTCTATATATTAATTTCTTCATATTAATAAATATTATATATATAAAAATAACTCTTTTAACAAATACTTTAAAAAGTAAATCAACACAAATACATTTATATATATACACACATGTTTTTTTTATCAAACAAAAATTAAAGTCTTCATTCAAGCTGACCCACCATTTTTACCAAATATTACCTCTTCATCTCCATTTCACCTTTACCAAATAAAAGTTGAATATAATATTTCTTTCGAATGGTATATACTAATATTTGATTACATAGATTGACATGCTTATACAAAATATAGTTTTGAATTAGAACCACAATTACTCTATTTGAAAGTGGACGAGCTTGAGATCTAAGTGTTTAGATCTCACAAAAAGAGAAAATATAGAATTTTGTACTTTTGATTTTACTCTTTGTATTGTAGTTACAAAAAGTGACTATACTCGATTTTTAGATCACATCAAACCATAAGACCTAAACTAAATACTTAGGGTGAAAAACATAATTATCCAGTAGACAAAAAGAGTATTTTATATGTGATGTAGCATCAAAATCCACAAAATAAGATTACATTATCTACATTAGCAATGATATGAGATTTGCAGAAGAATACCTAATTTGCTTGCTTTTGTAGGGAAAATGGATGACTCTTGCGAAGAAGAATAGAGAAAAATTGAACAAGACTGATAAAGTGGAAGTTTGAAGAGAAGAGGACTTTTAATTCTTAAGAAAATTTATTTGTGTTGATTTATTTTTAAAGTATTTGTTAAATGAGTTATTTTTTTATATATAATATTTATTAATATGAAGAAATTAATATATAGAAGGGTAAAATTGTCAAATCTAAATTAATTTATATTTATTTTAAATAGGTTTAAAGAATGGTTACAAGAAAATGAAAATAAGGGAGGTAGACGTAATATCATAAACCACAGGGAATGTGAGTGTTATAGAGCTAAACTTGAAGGGAGGTCTCTGAAATTATCCCTTCATTTATTTATCCTTACTAACATTTATTTAAAAATCTTTTTTTTTCTCCAATTTAACAAACAAATAAAAGAGAATTAAAGAAAGAAACAAAGAAAAGGAGATAAATGGAAAAAAAGGAAGAAAATAAATGTAGGTAAATGTCACGATCCAAATCGAGTAATGAGTGGCACCCACACTTAACCTCCTAGGTGGGCGAACCAATGAATTCAACCCCAACTTATATTTATCATTCAACTTACAAAATACTAACCATAATGCGGAAGCTTAATTCTTATTAGTGTAGGAAACACAAATCCATAAAGTCTACTATATGTCATTCCCAAAACCTGAAAGTCATCACATCAAGGACATCTAATCTTCAAACACTAAGTCTAAGAGTATTAAAGACACCAAAATGAATGAATAAAATAGTTTATGTCCGAAAACTAAAGACATCATGCCATGACCAAGAGAATCTAACACGAGCTTGAATGAATAGCTCATCCTGGAACCTGATATGCTGGAGACTGGTTAGAGCTGAGGGCAAGTCAAAGTCGTTGGTACACTCGCTGCACTCCACAAAAGAAAAACAAAGAAAAACACAAGTAAGGCTCAGTACAGGGCAACATGTACTGAGTAGATATCATCGGCCGACTCAAAATAGTAACTAATATGCATAAAGTAATAGTATAAAATCAACTATAACACTTAGCATGTGATAAACAACAAACAACATGAACAAGTGACAAATGAAGCAAGTACGTAATCAATCACAGTATCAAGCACACACACGAGGACTCATGCCTCCACACCACGCTCGTTTGGAAAATGGGTTCTTTGAGATTGAGTACATTCAGTTAATTCAATATGTTTTCATCTTTAAGGTTACCGTGTCGGAACGTGACACCCCGATCCAATAATACCATGTCGGAACATGACACCCCGATTCAATAATACCGTGTCGGAACGTGACACCCCGATTCAATAATACCGTGTCGGAACGTGACACCCCGATCCGATAATACCATGCCGGAACGTGGCACCCGATCCAATAATATCGTTAAGTTATCATTTATTATCACCACCTTTCACTTCATTAACAATAGTTCATCCAGCCTTCTTTATTCAAGGTACCACTTCGATAGAGAGGGTTTCAGATTATAAATTTCATGGTCTCAGGATTTCAGACCAATCACAAACCACACAATCAAGTACATAGAGAACTTCACAATATCACTCAATGCATATCAATCACTATTAAGAGTCTATCTATCAAATAGAATAAACCATAACCTACCTCCACCGGAGAATCGAAGTCAAGCAAGCTGCCTCTCCAATGCTTTTTCTTTCCTCAATGCTTCCGAACCTTTCCAATCTATCAATTATATATGCATAATTTGCAAGTTAACGAGTCTATAAACACTCATATTATTCTATGTCTAGCCTAGACCCAAAAACTCCCCTAATTCTATAATCAATTTCGTAAAGTTCAAACTTGAGGATAAGTCTTAATTCCTCTCATTAGCATAACTTTAATCCCGAACTTTCCAATCAAGAATCATGTGAATGCAAAAGTAATTTGCAACTTAACTTTATCAATTTATGTATACATATATGCTCGTAATCCTCAATTTCAGTGTCACCTATTATTTAATGATAATCTCTCTTCCACTAATTAATAACATTTTTTACACATCATATCCCTTTCTATTGGCACTGGCAGTTCAATTATATACTACCTTATCCGCCGATCATCTCTAAATGCTTTTTATCTTTCTCCGTTAGCACCTAACAGTGACAATTTAATTATGTAAACACACACGCATAATACCATCTCATTCATTCACCCCAACATTAGAATATAGTAATTTCTACACTAACATGTTATAACTTTTCTACATTATTATCTATTCATCTTTTGCAAAGTAAAGAAAAATTCATGAAATACCTTAAGCCGCCGTTTCAATCTTTTTCTCCGACTGCGTCTCTTAAATTTTCTTTTATTTATTATCCTAATTATTAAAAGACTAATTATAAAAGTGCTAAAGTTGACCCGCTACTAATTTTAATGTTATTTCTTTAACCACCAATTAAATTAATTATTTAAACTACCCCCTTAATCATATAACTATAGTTACGAATAGTCCAAAATATCCATTTTAAATCTATCGGGAGAGTCTTTTATGAAATAAAAAATTTTAGCACTCAAAACGACCATACGGGTCGTTACAGTAAAAGGTAAAATAGAAAGGATAAGGATAAGAATAACAAACTGATCTTCTTTTATTCATTATTGTTAACTATAATTTATTTTTTGAATTGATCTTCTTCATTTATTATATTTCTCTCAACTCAAATATATATAGATTATAAGAAAAAGAAAATGCATTGTATTTAAGAAAATTCAAGGTAAAATAGAATAACAAACTAATTCATATTACATGACTTGAATTATACTTTTGTTCAAATTAAAAGAGTAGAGTGATTCTAACTCGTGTGTTGTTTTGATATTGTTTGTAATTAATGACTTGCAGTAAAATCTAATAATCTATAGGTGGACTTCTTAGAACCGGGGAGTATCAATCATATTCAAAATACACAATAAAAAAGAAAATTATTGACGAAGAAAATGGTTTGAGTCAAGTTTTACATTTTCATAAGATTCTCTAAATAAAATTGTAGTTGTGATATTAAATAGATACCCATTCACAGTACTTCTTTTGATAAAGTAGAGTTAATAATGAGTAATATTATAAAAATTAATTATAAATTGTAAAACATATTCTTTATTAGATTAGTTTGTATTATATGTGAAGTGAGATTAGTTTGTATTATATTAACTTATGTTGTACTTAAGTGGATTTTATCATAATTGAATATTACATTTAAAAAGTTCTACGCGTATTTTCATCTATTATATACACTGTTATTTTATGCGTATTAAATAATGCTAAAATTATTATTAACAAATTTAAATAATGAAAGAATTTAATCAATAGAATGAAAGAGCATAAATAAATAAAATTGTAAATCAAAGAAAAATGTTGAAGAGCATCACATGAAACAACTAAAAAGAACTCCAAAAACAAGCAAAAATTTTACCGACATGAAATCTATTGTCATTAATGGGATCATACTATGCTATACATATTACAATATAACAGAATTACAAGATTACAATTGAAAATAAAAAATGAAGAAATAAATCTCTTCAGGCTGAGGCGTGGATATCTCGCTCTCTTTAAGGACATTCAAGCCCACTGCAACAAATGTTTTTCACCAGTCCAACAGTAGTCCTTCTTGACTTGTCCCCTCCAGGATACAACAACCTAATCACAAAATATAACTCAACAACTCTGGACAAGAGTTGAGTCCAAAGCTCCACAAAAAGAACACTCTCATTCAACTAATAAGAACTCTCTTTTTGACAAACTTTATGCACTCTATATTTGTTCTTATGTGTTATGTGTCCCAAACCAAATGAATACCATCACTATTTATAGTAGAAGAAGTCTTCCTAGAAATAAATAGGAAGATAATGGAATGGTAAATAATGAAGATAAATGACCTTAGTAGTTACATAGGTTACAAGGTATAATGGAGGAAGAATAATGGAGAAGTAGTGGCAAAGGCCACCAACGGCTAAGAGCTACTTCAAGAATTGGAATCGTAACATAACAGACAGTAACTCCAAATGGAGTAAAGCAGCACTAAGTGCCACCAACGGCCAAAGGCCATTACTCCCCACGTTCGGCAAATAAAAGTCAACAAACGTATGCAAAGGTAGGAATGAAACTGCCCAATTACTGCTGAAACAATCAGCATTCTTCTAACTCCAAAATAAAGCAAATTAATATATTAAATTATTAATATTAAAATGCTAACAAACCAACATATGTAAAGTGAGATTAGTTTGTACTATATTAACTTATGTTGTACTTAAGTGGATTTTATCATAATTGAATATTACATTTAAAAAGTTCTATGCGTATTTTCATCTATTATATACATTGTTCTTTTATGTGTATTAAATAATGCTAAAATTATTATTAACAAATTTAAATAATGAAAGAATTTAATCAATAGAATGAAAGAGCATAGATAAATAAAATTTTAAATCAAAGAAAAATGTTGAAGAGAATCACATGAAGCAACTAAAAAAACTCCACAAACAAGCAAAAGTTTTACCGACATGAAATCTGTTGTCATTAATGGGATCATGCTATGCTATACATATTTATATATTTCAGCATATATATATCGTAGTTATTTTTTTTAATATTATTCGCACATCGCGCGGGCACATATACTAGTTGATGATTTATCAAATAATTAATATTTGAAAATGTATAATCTTAATATTGAAATCTTTTAAAGTGAATCACTGTGATATTGGTGATTTAGACTATTTTTATAATTTAAAATAATATAACTAGGTAAAGATTATACAAACTAGTATACGTGCCGCGAAATGTGCAGATAATATTGAAGTATTATTTCTAAACACTTTAGATTATGATATTTTATTCGGACACATTAAATGATATTACCTTTTAAAAAAATCTAACCATCATATTATTCCTCAATGAAATATACTCCCCCTTCTCCCCGCGTCCCGCCTCACCCAACTTCCTATCCCCCATGATATAGATAACGAATCATATTTTAAATTGTTAATATTAATTTTTTATTATCTTCACTTGGATTAATATAATTATCAAGTGCTCTTCTTATTAATATAAACCAAATAATCTAGTTATATTGTTTACTCGTGATTTTATTAATTTGTATTTTATTATTCACATCACTTAAATTTATAATATATGAACAGTAATAAGTGTGTTATCTAATTACCTCATTATATTTTAAAAATATTATCTCCCCCACCCTCCCTCCCTCTTCTTATCTTTTTTTTCTACTATACTTTAATTATTTTTCGCTAGTTTGACTTTGCATTTTTTTTTATGTGTAATAAACAATTGAGTTTTCTTATTTTTTTATTTTAATATATAAAATGTTGAGTTTGAATTTAAGTTAATTAAATTTTTATATTTTAATGTTCATTAAATTCATTACTTATTGAGATTTTAGTTACGTGGTATATAATTTAAGACTTTTGAATTTAAGTTACTTAATTTTTTATATTTCAATACTCATTGATTAGAATATATTTTTTCATCTAAATGAAAGTCGTGCTCTTCAAAAATTTTACATTATAATTTATAAATTGTTTTCTAATTTTTTCCTGACTTACAGTTAATGCATTGATCAATAATTATGACTTTTCATTACTGTATAAGAAATGACATTATACACTCTATACATGTTCACTTTTTCACATGTATAATTTGTAAATTAATCAAACAAATTTACATGAATTAATTAGTTCATCCCAGAATTTATGAATTCAAATATCTGCAAATTGAACTAAACAACAGGTTGAAAAAATAGAAGAAAATGCACTGTGTTTTTTTTTAAAAAAAGTTTTCATGTAGCCCTTTTTCTCAAGTGGCATTCTCATCTTTGTATAAAATTTCAGAAATAAGTTTTTTTTAAGAATGATTGAATATTTATTTCATTTGGTGAACACGACTATCCCTTGCTTCTAATTTAATTTTCTCTAAAAAACATATACTCAATTATTCTAATGCAACATAAAGAAACACCCATGAAAAATGAAATTTTTTCTCTGTTTTTTCTATTACCTCCCATATATTATGTGTGAGATTGTAACTATTCATATTAATTTTACTTTTACAAAATGGAACACTTTTTGAAATACTAAAAAAACTAATACAAAATCAACATAACAGAGGAACGACAACCAAATCTAAATATCAATTGAGTTCAATATATGCTAATAAATCACATAAAAGGAAACATTTTAATATTTGCTTTAAAAATGAATAGAGTAGGACTAAATTATGAAAAAAGAAAATATGAGATGGAGAAAACAATTATCAAAGTAGTAATGTGTGTACTTAAAATATTCAAAGATAGCATAAATAATTCATTGCCATAAAATATTTCAAAATACCTTTATTTCTCTGTCATCAGTTCATTATTCTTCCTCGTCGCATTTAGAGAGGATAGTGATTACTTCACTCATACACAAACAATGTCCGATAAAACAATTAAAATATAGGACATATAAACATACAATACATTCTTATACTAACTCTCAATTTTCTTTTATGATCTTAGCGAGTGCAATCCATTTTCTTGTTGAGATGGTAGTTTGATATGTTTTGATTGTATTTTGAATAGTTGGTTTTAAGAAGGTGTGGATGATGAAGATAAGAATAGCATTTTTTTTTAAAAAAGACGTGGGTTATAAGGTTTAAATGATTTTTAAGGATAAGGTTAGTTATTTTTTGAAATTTAAATTTTAAATTAATTATTTAGGTATTTAATAATGACTAATTTTGTGTTTTTTTGTTAAGGACGTGTGTTCTTCCCACTTTTTACTGTCTTTTTTTTAGATTAAAAGTTTTTTTTCTTTCTATTTTTTAAATAATGCATGTTATATTGAGATTATTTTAATTAATAAGTATATATTACAACAAATTGATACAGCTTGAATGAAAAGCAGTTTTAGAATTTAAAAATACGTGGGATTATAGGATTAGTTTTCCTATTCTTATGCTAATGAGAGTTTAGGAATTTTGTAACTGCATGTATTTGAAGAAAAAAAAAATTAACACTCCAGGTAAAAAGAAAGTCTCAAGTGAATATTTTTTTTATGTCAATTCAAAAACACTTTCTTCTTTGTTATTATTTGAAATAGTTTTTTCCTAAATGATATGACGGATCAATTCTTTTTCGTTATTTCGTCATAAGTAATAAAAATAATTTTCTTAAAATAAATTTAGTTAGTATTATAAATCTTATTTTTATCTTATTTTAATTAGTATTAAATTTGTTTTTAAAAATATTGACATTTGTCATTATTTGTGTGAGATGATGATATGTGTCTATTTTTATTTAATAGTGTGTATTTAAATAATTGTATAATATCTAATTATTTATTATTTAAAATTTTGAAAATTTGTGGCGCTGACATGTGGCGTTTTTTCTTCTCCTATTATATATAGATAGATAATAGAATGATTCTCTAATTGGGATACTCAATCTGATGAACTCTTAATTCAATTTTTAAAAATATTTTTACTACTTCTAAAATAAGTTTAATATAATAATTTACTCAATTTAAATAATATTCTAAAAAATATAAAATTAATAAAAACTTAACAATTTTAAACACTTGTAATATTGTGTGATGTACAATAATCTATATAAGCCTACTAATTTTTATGAAACACAAATTGTCACATTATCAACTAACAAGATTGATCATTAAAATGTAAGGGCTAGGGGTAACGCTAGTGTCCAAAAAATATTGTTCAGCTACCTAAATATATATGTATTTCGTTAAATAACTATTAATATTGCTACACCCTTGTTTATATTAGGCTTTTTCAACTAAAATAATAGTAATAAACATGAATTATTTATTTAACAAAATAAGAATCGCCACTGATAATTGGATAATGGTATTGCAAGTCATTCTTTTGAATTATTAATAAAAAGAAAATAATTTTTTTTAATTGATATGCGAAAATAAATTAAAAGAGCAGTAAGGAATTGTGTTGATCAGAGAAAACTATGAAGCATCTCAGTCGCTCTCAAGTTTAACAATTTGATTAGTTAGTCGTAACTAAGACGTCTAGTGGCAGTCTCGACCTCATACACCATCAAGATGCATAAATACGACATCGATTTATGTATCACATCTAAAAATTGAGTCTGCTCGTTTTAGTTAAACCAAAATTATCATTTTATTAAAAGTGTTTGGATCTCAATTTGAGTATCACATCTAAAAAGTGAGTCCGCTCGTTCCAATTAAATCAAAGATAATCATTTTATAATAAACCAAAAATTATCATTTTATTAAAAGTATTTGAATTCCGAATGGTTTCCAAACACATGATATCTCTTAGGGCATTGATTTCAATACAATAAAAAAGAAAATAACAGAACAATGATGATTAGTGACGGATCTATGACAACTTCGGGTGATTCACATGGTGAAATTGATTGTAGCGCTACTTTTCAATCTCAAATTCTATTTTCTTATGATAAATGAATGTGCTTACTATTACTTCTCTGTTGAATATATATATATATATATATATTCTATTTTCTTTCTTATCATGAATGAATGAATATGCTTATAACTATTGTTTCTCTGCCGAAGATAAGAACATTAACATAAACTTAAAATTTATTTAAGACATTAACATAAACTTAAGAATTTATTTAAGTTCATTCTCTAGATCAAAAAACTTTAACGCAAGATGAAAAAGATTAAAGAACTTTAACACAAGATAAAAAGGATTAAATTATAAGAGACAATATAAGGGGTTTACGATCAAACTACAGAAAGATGGAGAGGATCACCATTAGTGTATACTATTGATAGGAAAAGTCAGAATAAAGAACTACATGAATGTCTAAGCATATATACAAGGATGTATTATCAACAAAACTTCGTATCAATTGGTTAGTATGATTTTTTTTTTTTTTTTAAGAAAAAATTAATGAGAGATAAGGAACCAATTCTGATAGGACAGGGTACCCAACCCGTTTAAAATGGGTTAATTTGAATAGATAGCCATATAAATTACTCATTCAATCATTCCTAATTTTTACTATCATATGAGTATTCATATTTATCCATATTATTTATTCGGAAAACTCATTTTTACCTGTTTAAAATATATAAATCAAGTTGAATATTTTATCTCATATTATTTAACACATTTTTATCCGACTCATATTTGTCTGGGCAATTAAAACAATTAAAAAAAAGTTAATTTTTTTTTAAAAAATAAAAATATTTGACTGGGTTCACTCATTTGTCACTTACCAAAGGGATAAACCCTAACAGGTATTTTCGTTCCATTTTCTGCAAATAATTAAAAAAAAGCTTATAGAGAAGCACTGTTGTTACTCCAATTATGAAAAAGAATCAGAAATCTAATCTTCTCAATCAAATTATTACCATTAGCGATAGACAAGAAGAAACTCAAAAGATTAGGGTTTTCAATAACCAATCCATTGCAGGGAAGTGCATTGTGGAGCCGTATAATAACACAAAGCAGATTGATGTTTATCAGGTGAGTTTTAATTTCAATTGTTGTTGCTTGGATTTTCACAATTTCCTCCCAACTCGATGTTTGAATTGATTTATTTTAAGTGTTTTTAACCACTTTTGATGTGTTTACCTTTTAATAGGCCACACGAATCGAATTGAAGGACGATATAATTATGGAGATCCTTAGCAAGTTACCTGTCTTGTATCTTGTAGAGTATAAAAGGCGACGAAAGGATAGAAATAATACATGAGAAAAGAACAAAAACAAAATAATAATTAAAAAAAAGAATGAAACAATAAATGGAAGAATAGAAAAAAATAAGAACAAAAGAGATACACTTTCAATTTGGGTCTATTTTTTTTCCCTAATGATTTTCCCCAATTTAACTAAAATATTATTTAATTTTAATTGAAATTACCCATTTTGAAACGGATCCCATTTAGACCTGACCCGGTTCATATGAACTTGAACACAGTTGCCTTTCTCTTTTCTTTTCTTCTCTTCTCCATCGTATAATTACAGAAAAAGAAGTCATAATTGCCGGTGGAATCATACTACCGGCGGCGAAGTCTCCGGGATTGGTGGAATCGGCGGCACTCAAAATTGCCTGATTTGGTTGCGTGAGCGAATTGATTTTCCGGCCAACTGATTTTGAGGAAGGTAAATTTTTCCTAGAACTCGGTCTTATATGATCTATGAATTGGGTTACAATGCTTTTACTCTGATCTCACTTCATAATGATAGTCCCTGCTTCAGTTTCTAGTTCTCCATGCGTTTTTTAGCAAGAGCATAAATGATCCATTTTTTGGTTTACACTCTGATTTGTGAGTATTAGTAATCAAATTGTGGAACTTTCTACTAGAGAAGAGAGAAAACACAGTAAGAACACTGGAGAGTAAATATTTATCATTCTGTACTTGAGGTTTTAGTGCTTGACATGAAATATGATAGTAAAATGGAATTTGAGAGGAAAACAAGCTATAAACTAAGCTAAGCTAAAGCTATTCTAAAGAAATGAAAGGGATAATGCATGTCTTCCAAAATTTACTTGAACTCCAGCAAGCATCCATGAGTTTATGCTTCCAAAATTCATGCTTAACAAAGTCATACTGCAAGTAGAAAACAAGCACAGGGGCAATAGTTTTTAACCCAATTTCAACGAACTTTCTATCAGAAGCTTTAGGGACCAATAGAGTGACTGCATTGAGTCTTCTCCTCATATAGATCTACGGTGTTTTCCTGATGCCTTGTCAACTGCCTCACCACGAAAGAAGTAAATATTCTTGAGAAATTCCTCCAGGATTTGACTTAAAATAGAACCTTTGAAATGTTTTAATCTTCCACTACAATGTGAGTGCTCCTTTCCCATTAGGGTATTTCAAAGTTTAATCTTCCACTACAATGTGAGTGCTCCTTTCCCATTAGGGCATTTCAAAGCAAGTCACAAGGTAGAATAACATCCATGATGCCATATCTTTTCTTCAATTGAGTCACCAAATCTAAGCCTGCAATATATGTTGTCCCCACGGTTTGACTCCAAGAGCCATGTCATCCTACTAACAGAAGTAGTTTTGTTTTGTATCATTTTCACCGAGAAATGCAAATGTTAAAACCATTGGAAGGCTATGAATCTTCATCATCATTAGTAACTTTTGTTGCATCTCCAGAATGAACCATGTAAAAGAGACAATGTTGAAAACTGGAAGTGCAACAATTGGCCTCAAAATGCTGCCAAGATTAGTAGTCCAACTTTAGACTCTAGAATTATCTTCATTGCAAGACCATGTTGAAATTGAAGAGAGGCATTTGATGCAATATTACCACCAAGTGATATTCTTAACAACTGAGCTTGCTGCCTTTCCATATTAATAGTATTGCAAATATGCTTCGGCTGCCGCAATTTACTCCTCCAGTCTACGAGACAACTATATTGCTTCTCATTGGGTGAAACTACAGTGTGATTATGAACTTGAGAGAAATGATATCCAGTGACTTATATAAGTCACACTTAAGAGAGACTTATATAAGTCACACTTAAGAGGCAGAAAAACCTGGCACAGTAGTAAATGCTACTAGCTCCAACCAACAGTGAAGAAATGTCCAAATAAGAATCATAAGAATTAATAATCTTTCTATTTTTGGCAGTATTTTTTTCCACCTTTTCTCACCTCCAAAATTAGAAATGTAAGACATCAATTTTTCTATTCTCAGAATGTTTAAAATGGTATTGCTTCATATAGCAAGAGTAAGCATGAAAAAGAGGAAATTTCCATAATATGACCAACAACCCCAATTATTTTGTGCAAAACACCAAGAGCAAATGCAGATCCTTATCTAATAGCCACATTAGAACCAGTCAGTTGCTCAAGGTATCTTGATGTAATGGCATGAGAATCTTTACCTTCCAATGCTGCAAGGTAAGCAGGCATGAAAAGAAGGCTGCTGCATCTCCGTGTATCTGCAGATTAGGATCTCTAAATTCTCATGGAGGACATCAAGCAGTCTCCATTTGATTTTATCTGTTAATGGAGCATGGACCAATGAAATGCCCTCATTGTAACAGGGAACTCCAGAACACATTATTTCTCCTCCATATCCACAATCCAACAGTGTTCTCTCAGCTGCAGGAATCCCACTCGCAAATTGATTCAGCGGAGTTGGGGAAAGAATATTGTCACACTCATGAAGAGCCAAACCAACTTTCTCGATAGCTAAGGTTATACCATGACATACACACAAATCAGAGGACAATGTGCAAGTCAATAATTTGCCAACAACATTACTAGTAAATGTCCCGGACCATACTTTGTTAGAGAAGGAAGTACGTTTGCACTCAACTCAGAATGAATTTCAAATATTGTTCATCAGCAACAAATGTCCCATGGTCAACATAACAAGACTCATAATCGGAAAAACCATCGAACATGCCAATTAGCAAAACAGTTAGTTACCCCCCGGTGCTCGAAAATTGACAGAGGGAATGACATGTTGAGATATCAGAGCTTCTCAGTTTCCGTTTTATCTTCAGAAAGAAGAATCAATTCGTCAAAAGATCCGATACATTGGTGTACCCGAGGAAGACTTGAAGTGTGGGTCTACTTGTTCCCTTATCACTTCCCAAGAATCTTTGATTTCCCTTAGTTGAAATGTGCTAGAGAGTTGCAGAGCAAGCTTCTGCACCTTTTCTCTATTCTTCTCCATTTCGGAAGCCATTAATGAATACCCACAGTTGCGAGGATGATACTCTGATACCAAATGATGTAGAATGGAATTTAAGAGGAAACCAAACTGTAATCTAGCTAAGCTAAAGCTATTCTTAAGAGAGCTAAAAGTTGATTTTTATTAATATTTCCCAAATGAGTATGCACAAGGTATTTGTATAATGCAAAAGAGAACCCTAGACAAATAGAAATGACAACATTATCCTAATAAGCTGACTTAGGTTGCTAATGAAATAGGAACAGAAAATTGGGACTAAATTGTAATTATGTAAATATACTACTTTTGAGCTCTGTTGGTATGGTCGGCAACAAACGACTTATTGAAGTCATTTCGTAAGTGTTTCTGTATAGACGTCCTAAACTGATCTTGGATTGAGAAGTAGTTGATTCATTGATTTTTTAAGCGTTTCTAACTATTAAAAGCAATCAATTTCATCCTCTAATTGTCTAGGATCTAAGCATTTGAAATCCATTAGTTGAAATATCCCTTAAATCCAAATTAGGCCATCTACATGGGCCACGACTAAGGTTAGTATCATGTTCTTTAATCAGGATTAGTAAATAGAGAACTCGACTACTAATATCTCCAACTATGAGTATGGTTTATGTTTTCTGATTATAAGTTGTTACAGCTGGGATTGTAGTTGTCTAGTTGATGAATTGGAACTTGGTAACTTCATTTTCTGTAGAGTTTTGCGTGGAAGGAGGAATATCTTCGGTCTTCTGCTGGGATATACCAAACCATTATATACCATTGAAACTGCATCATTTGATAAGGAGAAATCTTCTTATTTTCTCTTGCAATTGAAGGAATGTCAAAAGTTAGAGATAGACGGAAGATTTTAAAGATGTTGCACGTCGATCAGCATTGTCTTTGGGATATGATGAGGTACCTTAACTTATTCAGTTCATTGCTTTTCTCTATTTTTGGTCGACAGAATAATGTAGTGTGCTGTGAAATGCCTTGAAGAATCTTCATGCTCATATGGACCCTAAGTCCTTTGCCTATTACGTAGAGTCTGATTGTGCATATAGCTTCATTAATTTCCTCACGTATCAATTGTTCATACCATCCCTGGATCAGATGCTCGGTTCTATAATTAAACTGATAAAAAATTTGTGTGGTTGCAAATGTCTGGCAGTTTTGTTTTCATTGCAGATGATTTATAATTCTCTTATTTGTGTGGGAACTAGTATTCCATTTAATTAAATTTCAGCACTCTCTTTCCCCAATCCCCACTCCACCCCTTTGTTAAGCCTATGTGATACTACCATCAGATCTTAGAATATGTCCTCTGAACTTAGATATTTGCTGATTGCCCTATGGGGGTGTAAATCCCACCTCATCAGTTGTTACTTGATGAGTTTTTTTTTGGTGTGAATACAAAGTTACCTTATCAAAATAAAAACTTAGATTTTTGCTGACAGTCTAAAACAGCTGCTTTATTGGCATCTTTTATCATGCATAAACCCCGGCAAAGGTCAGGATTCACCAGAGCTGCACTTAAAACGGTATATTTTTCTTACACATAATGCTGATCTTCTTTTGTTACTTTCCTTGTGCTTTGGATTTTATATCCTTTTGCTCATACACAATCGCATACCGAAAATCCTTTTCATAAAATTTCATTAATCAGCTGGAGAGCATTGGGACCCTAGAGCAATTTTTGATGAAACACAAGAAAGATTATGTTGATTTGCACCGTACAACTGAACAAGAGAGGGATAGCATTGAGCATGAAGTAAAGTTACATACTTCCATAGTTGTTTCCTTTCTTCCCTTTTTGTACTTATTTCCTTTTTTTCGTGTATGGATTTAAGAACAGGACGATTAGCTAGACTATCTTCTTCTTGCTGCTATGCTGATGTACATAGATATATTTTGTTCTTTCTGCATGATGGTCTCTTATCAAGTATATGTTGATGAAAACAAAGGGGTATTTCAGTTTGCAAATAGGATTAGGCCATATCACAAGGGTGAGGTTGGAATCATGATTACATATTTGAGACAATTATACTGTTTTGCCTCTATTTGGTGGTGATTTGCAATTTTTTTTAAAAAGAAAATATCAATCTACTTCCAATTTTAAACAAGTTGGGACGGCTATAGGTATTTTTTATATCTATTCCTGCTATATTTGGATCCATTTTATTTTCCTCAAAATGACCAATAGGCCACATAATGTATAAAAATCAAAGGAGTCAAGTAGAACAAATACAAAAACGGCCCAAACAAACCACAACAAAAGAAAGAAAGAATCCATTTTATTTTAATACTTAAAAAGAAATTCTTTTAAGGTAATTAGGGGTTAGCTAAATTAAATGTTCAAAAAGTCTCACACTCACCTCAACCTGGTCAAATGCAAGTGTAAGAACAACTATACCTTAGTCCCAATCAATTGGTATCGTCCATATGGTTTTTTTTTCTTCCATTGCGTTATATGCTTTTAGAACTTTTAACACCATAGTATCACATCTTTAAAGAAGTACTTTCAGGGGTTTATGTAGGACATTCCCTAATAATCTCAGATAATATTGTCTTATGTTATCCTCTATCTATGCTAGTAAGTCTTTCTAAACAAATAGAAGAGAAGTCATAAAAGTAATATACAAATCACTATTCCTTATTTTGTATTTCCTAAAAGATTCATTCAGTAACTTCAAGCAACATTTGATGCTTCTTGTACTTCGATTATCATAATATTTTGTTGTAGTTACTGTTCAGAATCTTTGTAATGGTTTCACATCTATTTATTCTCTTTCTGGACGGTTTTTCTTGAGCCGAGGGTCTATTGGCAAGAACCTCTCTACCTCTGAGGTAGGGGTAAGGTATGCATACAAACCTCACTTTGTGGGACTACTCCGGTTATGTTGTTGTAGTAGTAACTTTCAGAACAGTTGAAATTTGACCTCCAGTGCCCTTGCTACTTACTCTTTCTATCTGATGAGGTAATTTAAAATCTTGTCTATTTGTGTATGGCATGCATTAATCTTAACTTTTATGTTCATACAACACTCATTTTTTATTTTTTTGATTGTTAAAAGGTAAGTAAATTAACTTCAGCAATTAGATATTGCTATTAAATAAGTACAAAAGGAGGCTACATTACAAATTGTGAAATGAGCTCAGGAAGTCAATCATGGGATCTAAGTCATTTGCAATAGCCATGTTGCACCCCCTAAAAAGAAGAAGAGAGGATATACACTAGTATTTGATACTAATTACAGATGCAGATTTTCCCTCAAAAACTCTCGCATTCCTTTCTTTCCACAGAGTCCACTATATCACTGCAGGTATGGTATTCCAAGTTCCCTCTTCACCTTGCCAAGACCTTTCAAGTGCCAGCATTGTAGTAGTTCCTTTGTTGTTCTTGGCATTACCCATTTAATTCCCGGTAAAACAAGAAAGAGCTCCATATCTGAGATGTGAACTTACAATGAAGAAATAAATGGTTGATATCTTCAGCTTCATTGTTACAAAACAAACATCTGCTACATAAATTAATTCCCCTTTTCTGAAGGTTTTCATGTGTGAGACAGGCTCCTTTCGCCACTAACCATGCTAAACATTCCACTTTATAGGAGCTTTGTTATCCCAAATACAGTTCCAAGGCCAATTTTCAGTTGGGGGAAGACTTAACTGCTTGTAGCATGATATAACAGAGAAACATCCCTTAGTCTCACATTTCTAGAGTAAAGAGTTGTCTCTGGACTACCCTTTGGGGTGGCCCAGTGGTTTGGGCTTGGGACTTCCATGTTGGAGGTCTCAAGTTCGAAACCCCTTGCCAGCGAAAGCAAGGGGTTTGCCTTCTGGGTCGAGCTCATCGCACCGGGCTTGCCTAGTGCGGGGGTTACCTCTCCTATGTGGTTTGCAATCTATTGCATAGGAGCGAGGGTTTTACCCTGTGCGTACCCAAAGGGCAGCGGCTGCGGGTTTCCCTTGTCATCAATGTTAGAATAGAAATAAGTATTTCCTACTTAGAATAGAAATAAGAATAGGAATAGGAATAGGAATAGGAATAAGAATAGGAATCCTAGTTGGAAAAGGATTCCAATGTAGTGTTTATAAATAGGGTCTCAATGTAACTATTTAGATACACAATTCAATAATATTTTTCATATATATTTCTCACATGATATCAGAGCATTGGTGAGAACAAACAAGTCACCGTATGTCTATGTCAATTTTCGGTGACTGTTGGGTCTGATTTTGTTATTCTTTTTTCTTTCTGTGGGTGTTGTGCGAAAACCAACACCACCACGAGGCTCGGAAAGCCCCCGCGACCAAACCCCAACCAAAACCACCGGAAAACATCACCCCACGCGCTCTCACGCGCCGATCGGAGGTGGTAGTTTCCGGCGAGATCCGGCTCACGTGCCGGCGCGTGAGGGCTTTTCTGATCATATTTTTTGAGATTTTTTTTGACAGTTGGGGTCATCCAGCCATTCCGACCAGGTCCATACTGTTTTTGACCAGATCCGATCGCCGGAATTAGGGTTCCGGCTATTTCCAGGCAGTTTCCGGCGACTTTTCTTCGAGATTTGAATTTTCCGACAATCAGATCTCAATAATCAAGTTTTTTCATTGTTTCCAAGACAAATTTAGCATAATGTCTTTTGGGTGTGATGTTTTTGGTTCTAAAAATATGGGGATTGGAAGTTCTAGCCCTATAATCACTATTTATCTTGGGCTTCCTCGGTTGAGCTGTGGTGCAAGGGTCAAGGTGTCCAAGATCACTTAACGAACAAGGCTTATGTGGTAGATGTAAAGGCAAAGACTAGTGAGGAAGATGCAAAAGCCAAAGCACAATGGGAGAAAGTAGATGCTCAATTATGTAGT
>JAJOOR010016707.1:0-18092 GCA_036250505.1 Solanum acaule
TAATGTAATTTTTATGTATTGCTCGCTTAGTTATTGTTATTATAAATTTTTTGATATTATCTTTAAAGCAATGGTGCACCCGTTTTCTTAAAATCCTGAATTCGCCTCTGGCTGGATAAGAAATAAATTATTCACGATAGCTGCATAAGAAATAAATTATTCATGTATGAAATTAATATAGTGTTTTAACTTATCCAATTGGAAGCTTGGTGTTGTATTTACTGTGACTGTTGGTTTTAGCAAGGTGTGAATGGTAAAAATAACATGCATGTATAACCTATAAATTTATTGGATTATTCAAAATTCTAAGTCCAAACTTGAAATAATATATTAAAAGGATAAGAACTATAAAAAAAAAGTTAAAGAGATATTTATAAAATGCATAAAATATTTATAAAAGTTATAAGCATGTAATGTCAGATTGGTTTGGATCGTTTTGACTTTTTTTTTAAGTTAAAATCAAATGAAACCGATTATATATATATATATATATATTTTCGAAATCAAACCACTAGTCGAGATTTTTTTTTTCTCGGTTTGACTCATATTATCGATTTGATGTGATTTGTCAATTTTATTTGTACACCCTGCTAGGCAGCATTCAAGAATTTAGTATGTTTGGATGATTTGCTTGAGGCCTGGGGAAAGAACCTTTTGCCAATTTACATGCAAGCTACAAATGATTTTTTGAATCACAGATCAGCTTAGGCTCTTTACAAACTATTATAAGTATATCTTTTGTACATGTTCCTTGTAGTATCCTAATTTTTCCAGCTTAATTACAACGACATATGTGAAATTTGAATATTTTTTAGTGTCTCGAAATGGCAAGTCATACAATTTCTTGAATTTTTTTAGTACTTTTTTAAGTGTTTACTTGTTCACACGAAAAGTTAGAGGACATAGATGTCAGTTGAGACCAAGTTAAAACATGGTGTTTATGTATTATGCCAAATAAAAATGTAGATGCTTCATAAAGGTACTTTTCTAAACAGCCTAAATAGTCAAAAGATCCCTTTCTCTTTTTCCATTTTAAAGTTTGCACCATAATATTGACAACATATCTGGAAAACAGATATTAAGCATATTCCTCAACTTTGAAGCTGATTTGATTTGCAAGATTTTACATTTCAATGCCTGATTGAAATATAGTAGCAAACATGAAGAGCCTATATATGTATGTATGAACCTATGTACAAACCATCAAGTACTGAAAAAAAAATTAAAAAGAGGAAAAAGCATCAATTGAAAGTCAGCTAGTAGTTCATGTAAGCTTCTTGTTGAATTTTAGACATTCTTAGCTTGTTGTTTTGAAAGAGGAATGTTATGAAAGAAGAGGCATATTGCTGAGATATCATCCATGGGAACACCCCTTCGTTTGCGTTTCCACGCACAAATAGCACTTTCCACCAGCCTCTTAGCTGCATCTTCCCTCTCTTCTGTTGATGAAACTATCTCCACTGCTTCTTCATTTGACATCACATCCCAAACCTAATCAACAATGAATGACTTATTGTCAAATCGGTATTTGGTTAGGCACAACATTTGAGATATAAAGACAAACTTTTAACCTTGCACGAGGTCTTTAACATACCAGACACTTCGATGCCTATAACAGCATGTTATAGAAAGGTTATATTTTTTATGGAACAAGTTGAAGGGGAAAGAGCATCATATAAACTGGAACAGAGTGAATACATACCCCATCTGTTGCCAAGATGGCAAACTGATCTCTATGTGTTATTTTTCTGGATGTCAATTCTGGTTCAGAAATGAGGCCAAAGTCCTTTATGTAGTAATCACCAAACGCTCTTGATATTGCTAATCCAGGCCCTTCAACTGTAGGCATCCACACTCTATACACCCCTGGTTCATCCTCGCACGACAACACTCTCCCTCTTGACTGCATTATTCGCTCGCTTTCCCCTGTAATGTAATCATCTTTTTTCAAAAAAATCCTCATGAAACTCTATATTATGTGAAACATGGAAGAGAACTAACGAGGTAAGTTAGGTTTGAGGTCAACGGTGAGCTGAACTGATACCAATCTACCATCATCATCTGTTGTTGCCAATACAGCTCGAGAATCTCCAACGTTTGCTACCACCAGCAAATCACCCTGAAGTACCAAGTTTTCAGATACGAGACAAATAAATTTTAGTCACTGATACCTATTATATATTTAAGCAATCTAAACTGCCTTACTGCTTTTACGAGGTAAAAGTGATGTAGTTTAAACAACAATTGTCTGCTCACTACAACAAAAATAGCTTTTAGCGACAGTAAATATGCACATTAACAAAGAGTGCTAAAGTTTTTACATGCATTAGTTAATTGTCATTGGATCCAATGTCGCTATAAGCTTAAGGGACATTTACAAAGAGTGTTACTTGGCTCTAAAAATACATATTTTACGGTAATTAAGCTATTGCCACGAAAGATCATTTTTGGTGTAGTGACTCCTAATTCTAAATGAGAGAGTTGCAGTGAGAAATTGAAGTAAATGTCATTATATCCCTCTGTCCTAATAATCATAGAGTAGTCTAACTTGTAAAAGTGTGTAGACTTTACCTGTCTAACGAGCGTCAAAGCTGTGGTACCACTGTAGAATGAGTCAGCATACTGCTCGAGCTCTTGATCGATGATGGAGCAAGTCTCAAAGTAGGATTGCTTCCAAATGTCAAACTGGAAACAACTTCTATCTATCGATGTCCCATCAGTACCATCCACGGTGTGGGCAACCCGTTTCTGCCAATTACGAAGCAAAGCTGGTGGCATCAGTTTTCTAACTCTTTTAGCAACAAGATGACCCCAAGGACCATGCCCATCAAACACCCCACAGAAGATCATGTCATCTTGGCATCCAAAATCCTAAAAATCAAACTTTATGTCAACAACTTCAGATACATGTTACAGTACTAATGCAAAAGACAAGATTTGATTTTCGTAGTTACCTCCCACACAACAAATCTATCCTGATTGATACCTTTCTTCCCTCCTTTGGAGAAAACAACAGCCAAATTGTGAGAGGCACCAGCTACAGAGCCAGATGACGTTAACATCATCTCGTTCTTTTTAGCTTCTTTAGCCAGTGCATCTGCAGTTTCCCTTCCGTCATCATGTTTACTTTTCTTCCCATTTCTGATTGCTATAGATTTCGTAAAGCCAGTGAAAATAGAAGAGAACTGCACCATCTTTTCGTTCCTAATTATACCCAAGTACAATTATGTAGAATTAGGAGTACTCCTTGTGACTAGCTACAATATATGAAAACAACCAAAAAAGACTGAAATGGTCATGATACTCCAACATATATAACAACATGCATGCTACAGAAAATTAAGTTATAATCCACCAATTAGAAGTCAAAACAACTTTTTGTCCATATGTTTCTTCTGATGATCAACTTATTAAACCTCCAAGTGATGATAAAGGCCAGAGCACTAACTATGTGTGGGGTTCAGGGAGGGCCAGAACACAAAGGTCTATTATACGCAGTCTTACCTTGCATTTCTGCAAGAGACTGTTTCCATAGCTCAATCCCCCACCTCCTCAAAGGAAAAATTAAATTGAAAACGGCCCTTTGTTGTAAGCAGCTTGAAGCTGTATTCCAGAAATGAAAGGTTTTCTCTACTGATCAAACCAAAAAAAGGATGTAATCACCAATAGTGCAACTCATCCAAAACAAGATTCATTTTCAAGGCTAATATTTTCTTTGAGTTAGTAACTTCACAGCAGGAAAGCTTACTAAGGCTAATAGTCAACCATTAATCGATCGCGCCCCCAGGATTTGAGTTTGTTTGATCAAGGGGCAAATTTAAGCTTAGGTTGAGTCCCTGACCCCACCATGCGAATTAAGCTTGGTATTTAAGTGGAACGGGATAGGAGCTAGCGGCTTTAGAAGGCTAGCACAGTGCTTGATCCTGAGGGTTGGCACTTGGCTCCAAATGGATTTCTCAGTCATAAGAAATTGAAAAGGTACAAATATCATGACTGCTTCAAGAGAAGATATACATATATATTAGTGGCAACTAATATATATATATATATATATATAATAGTTGTCTTTAATTTCTCACCATATATACTTGCAATATTTTGGATCCAAAGAGGCAGATAAAGACTACTATTACTCTAGTCAAGCATTCTTCGGTAAAAGGAGAAGCTAGAATTCCACAGATCCATATCGATAATTTAAATAAATCTTAATCTATAATCTATAAACTTCGTATTATCTCTAAGGATACAAGTCAAGAGGAGGAACAAATTACCATTCCCTCCCTTCTGTTTGAAAATGACATTTCTAAGGGTAAACTTTGAAAAATTAAAAGTCATGTCATTCTTTTTAGATTGATTTCCAAATTATGTCATTCTTTTTAGAACGGATTAAAAAAAAAAAATCGATTGCCACATACAACACTACTATTTTTTAATTTTTTTTGTTGTATATGAATTTAAACTAGGTATCATCATCAGGAATTAATGTAACAATAGCAACAAACAAACTTAAATAAGAAGAGTATAAAAAACGTACTGAGGTAGAGTTGAATATAGTATTTTTGATCGATCCTATGTGTGTTCAGATTACGAAATCCTGGCAAGCGCACGTCTCTGTCAGAGCTCCAGCGAAACTCCGGCGACAATAGCTGATCGGAGAAGCTTCAAGCAATTTATGTTCCATTCTTAAGACTCTTCATTCATCATGAGTTGAACTCTAATATATATGTGCATGTCCAACATTTCAGAGAGATGGAATTACTAAACAGCCCTTTATGAGATCATCACACTACAATAGTCGTAGGGGTAGTGGTCAAATTAATTTTGCTTTTGAACTTATTTTTTCTTTCTTGTCTTGTTTTATCTTATAAATTTCTCCACCTCTCAATTTAAATGACTAGCTTTCCATTTTAGTCCGTATAAAAAAAGAACGATACAATTTTATAGTTAATAATAATTTAACTTTAAAATGTCAGATTTACTCTTAATGAAATGATTTATAGTCGTACAAATATTTATGACTTATTTCAGACCACAAATTTCAAAAGTCTTTCATTCTTTTTAAAATTTTGTATTAAGTCAAACTAACTCATATAAACTGGAACGGAGGGAGTAATAATTTAGGGGCCAGGCAATTGTGCAAGAGCATATAATTTAAGATATCAAACTAATACTGGCCATGCATTGTTATTAGTTGCTTAAAATCTGACCAAAAATATAGTTAAACTAATGAACATAGAATTTGACCCACAAATATAATAATAGATGATTAAGTAGTAGGCCTGGTAATTAAATATAGTATCTTTATGGTTCTAAATTGATGAAAATTTAGTACGTTACCGCAGTAGTAGTTGATATGAATAATTTATTGGTTAGATTAATTAACATTATCATTTTACATAAACAAATATTAAACATTCTTATTAAATAGTTGTAGGTGCTATTTGACGTTTTCCATATATACTCTTATTGGTTCGGCGGTGTCATTAAACCTTACTTTATGTCATTCTTAATCTTTTGTTTTCTTGTTGTACTTATACTAGACTGACAAATTCAAAAGTGTTTAATGTGTAGTTTAAAGATAAGTAAAAAGTTTTTTTTTTTTCTTTTTTTTTTTTTGTAAAACTCAAAAATTGTCATGAGGAGTTAATCTATAATACTTTCCCATCTCAATTGTGTTTGATTTGATATAAAATTTTAAAAAATAAAGGAAAACTTTTGAAATCTGTAGTTTAAAACACTCTTTGATCAGTCCATTCTTACCCTGAAAAAAGCAGGACATCTTACGTTCTTGAATCGATAATCATCTTTTGATTAATATAGCCTCCTCTGTCCCTCAGGATTAGCAAGGGGTAGTACATGAATATTCACATGTTGTCCATCGACTATGTCTTTCGGCCTAATCTTAGGCCTTGACTCTGACAATAAATCATTCCATTAAGGGTACGGGGAAATTTTAAAATTAATTGATATTACCTCTATTTTCTAACTCTTACCTAAATTCTGAATAAAGCTCTTTTCTCAAGTTGCTTATCTGAAACTTATAGTGCTATGATAAATAATTTCATTAAAAGAAGTCAGCAATCATGAAAAGAAAAACACGTCAACCTCCAAAATTGACCCTTGCTCATATTTTTTTAAGGAGGGAGTAAGGAGAATGATGAGGAACATTTTTAAATATTAAATCTAATTATTAGTACTTGAAGTCGTTATTCTAAAATGTAGAACTCATAAATTCAAATTCTTGATCCACATTGGATGAGGAAGAGTAGTTGTCCAAATAATTGAGAAGTGAATGAGCAAGTTGAGCAAATGCATGTGGCATGTTTTTTTGACAAGTAGAATGAGAGGGAGAGAAGAGTGATAGGTCTAAGGATACAACATTATTGAGGGACCAAAACAAGTAAGTAATTGCTACATTCCAATATAGAAATGATGAACATGAGAACGTATATATAATATAGCTATATGGGGAAGCCAAGAGCCAGTATATCCTATATTTGATGATCAATTAATAGGCCATTGTCAAGTGTTATTTGTACATAGCTACTCCATTTTGAAAAGCAGTTTTAATGTCCCTCTCAAATATGATTGATGTCATTATAAGGTGCATTTCTTTCCTGTACCAAACCAAAAATACCTCCCACAAATTAAGGTAACCTTTTTTTGGTTTTCTTAGCTCACCATTCGATTTTACGAAAATAAGTAATGTTCTCACTTACCATTCACACGACTTACACCTACATGTATGTCGTGTTTTAGCGCATGACGCTAAAACTTAACCAAAAATGTCATAAATAAATAAAGTTTAAATACCTATCAAACAGAGGTTACAATTCATCCGAAGAACAGGATTTGGGATGATTGGCTTGGGTAGAGCCTATTTAGTCGCCCTAGCCATGCGAGTTAGACCATTTTCACATATAAAATCCGAGTGATAAATTTAAGATCAAATTGCAAGTAAGAAGAAAAAAAAAAGGAAGAATTAAAATTTCTTGACCACTTACGAAATGAATAGAAGAAATGACCTTTTATACAATGTTATTGTGATCAACTGTTCCAATTTATCTATAGATACCATTAAACTCTTTAGCTGGATTTGGATTTGCCCAGTAAAAAGTGATAATCAGGGTCCAACAATTATTGAAAAAAGAAGTGAGGGGCCAAAAAGAAAGGTGTAAAGACTTGTCCATTTTGCTTTGGAAAGGACATGTTTGTTGGTCAGAGAGAACCCTAAAACAACCAGTACCACCAACGTGGTGGAGTGGTAAGTACTCTTTCATCCTTAATCAAGAGGTCTCGAGTTCGAGTTCCCTTGGGTACAGAGTCACCTTTGTTAGGGAGCGTTTTACCCCTCAATGTGGGACTTTCCAACGCGAATCCAGATTTAGTCGGACTCCAATGTGGGTACTAGGCACCGGGTGGGAAACCAAAAAAAAAAACCAGTACCCTCCTTTCTCCTAACAATAGAGATTCAAAAGTTGCAAATAGGCAACTGATTTATAATACTACTTCCAACATCACCACTGGCGATGCATGCCTTTCAACAAGAACTAAGAAGGAACACTGCATTTTGCAAATTGTATAAAAAGGCTTCCACTACAACCAAGAATATGACAAGAATGCCCTTCACAACATGAGGTCTAGCTATTACTTTTGGTAAATTTTCATTGATAAATCTTTCACTAAGGCGTCTAACTATTCAACGACCAGCTTGGAAATCTCTCAAGAGTTGCAGAGATTGACGATAGAGATTGAGATCCATTCCATCCATATTTCGTCCAACTCGTGCCTTCAGAATTGCCTGTAATCAGAAATCAACTTTGTATATCACACATCATAATTTATTAGTAACATCCCAAGCCACAGTAGCTGATGCTCCTCCTCTTACTGTTTAAGGGCAAAAGACAACAACTAATTGGCTTGTATACATAGACACTAAAACAACAATGTCATAGTGATCTAATTGTCAAGTCATATTCTATAATTATGGTTATTTCTTTTATGACCAAGAAGTCCATCTGTAGTCCACCCTTTGGGCCAACCATAGCCTTCAAACTCGGGTATGATGGGTCCGTCTCTCAACCCCTTCTCCACTTAAACAATGGACTTAGTTCGCTTGGTGTTGGGCTCGAACTTGTGACCTAAGACACAAGTTCCTCAACCTTTGGTAATTTTCTCAGTGCATCACAAAGATGAGTTTTGATTTAACATGTAATAGAACCATTATTAAATTCAATTTTTGTGCTCCTTTTTCTTGGGGTGGGAAGTGGGTAATAATCTAGATATTAGAATGGTGTAATATGAAGACTAAATGCATGTATGCAGACCATACGCAAGTAAAGCAGCTTGTGCCACAATATGAATATTCAAGGTATCATACCTCATTATCGGGTTCAAGAAGCAGTTCTCCAATAAACTGGAAGGTGGAACCAATGCGAAGATTGATATTGAAGTGTTGTGTGTCAACTTTTAATGATGCATTTCTATCAACAATCACAGCAACAGCAGTCTCCACATCATAATCTTGGAGCCTAGAGGGAACATAAAGAATAGTCAAGTCTTGAGTTTCAATTTCCTCCCTTATGCTAGACGAGCAAGTTCTTGAACCAACTCATGGAAACTAAAGTATGATCTATGCACAGTCATTTCATTAGTAACAATTACTTTTTTGCGCACAAGTTACATAGGTACAACAATGTAATGCGTTAAATTAAGTTGGAATGGGGTTTGTATAATCTCCAAGCTTGTTATGAACAAGCATTACCCTAAATGGCCGGTCTAAAGGCTAACCCTTTACATGCCGCAAAGAATTACAAAGACTGACATTTATCACAAGTATACCACAGATAATATTCTCTTCAAACTCAACTAAATAATACGATCAATGCAGAAGCTATTTGAAATGAGCTTCTTTCCTCTTATTCAAAATTGTGCTTGTTCATTATTCTCATGAACAACAACTACATAGTTTTTCCAGTTCAAATGTATTGGTGATTGTCGATAAAAAGACTACAGCAGATGGGAAAAAGTCAAGGCAGGAAAACTAGTTACATTATCAAAAAGTGATTACTCACTTTCCAGTTACGCGGAGAGAGATCCCATGCTTAAAGTGTTGCGAAGATGGAACCAGCTCTTCTAAATTAACCAAAGCACCAGAAGCTATTGTGGCCATTGAAGCAACTGGAACAAGGAAATATCAAGCTCTTATTCCTTCCTACAAATTAATTGTGTCATGTATGTTGAATATATAAGAAGAATTTCATCTTTGAACGATCCCATTATAGGCAAAACAGAGTAAATATAACTGTAGGCAGTTAGTCAAGTCCTAAAATATCATACTAAAAATCATCATAAAAAATACTCCCTTCGTTTCAATTTATTTGGCCTTATTTTACTTTTAGTCCATTTCAAAAAGAATTTTTCTTTCCATTCTTGGCAACTCTTTAATTTCAGTTTTTCACGTGGCATAAATATTTTGTTATATTCTACACCTATTTAGTTAAAAACCACCGGATTCAAAAAGTAATTGGTTATTTTCTCAAGAGAGAAGTATTGAAAACATCCCTAAACTTGCGCAAATTATTTGTTTCGTTCTCGAACTATTAACAGTCTTAAAAGCACCCTCTACTTGACTAACTAAACGCAAATACACCCCTGATCTGTCACATGACATAGCAAATGGTCTCAAACTCTTGTAGGAGCATGAAGCTCTTAATAAAAAGCCGAGAGAAGTGTTGAACTATAAACTTGACAAAAAATTATAGGTGTATTTCAGTCAAGTAACAAGATTAGATGTGTATTTAAGTTCAATTAGTCAAGTAGATGTGTTTTTAAGTCTGTCAATAGTTAATAATTTGCGATAAGTTTAGGGGTTGTGAAGTCAAACTAGACAAACAAATTGAAGCAGAGAAAATACTAATTATTAACATCAAAATCATAGAATTAAACAAACAAAATAGCAAATTGAGTATGCAATAACAAGTATAGTGAATTTGAATGAAGAAATGTAAGTGAACGCCAACTCAGCCATTCTTTCAAAGAACAATTTGCAATTATCGGCAAAAGTTCAATTTCAAAAAAGAAAATCCAATTAAAAGAAGCAGCAAAATTGGGTTATAAATTTGCAATTATTAGAAAGGATGGAAAATGGGTAACCTTAATTACTGGTAATGAGAAAAGTGTGAGAAGAATATGACGGCGGCCTCCCTTCAGACTCCGGCACCGGCCAACCTTCCACAGGGGTTTTCTTAAGTTTTCTGCTTAGTATAATAATAATATTTACAATTCTCCCCCAAACAGTTTTCTTTAGTTTATTATTCTCACCCTTAAATTTTATTTGTCACTGTCTAACTTAGCATATTCATTAAAAAAATAATTATTGATACAAGTATTTTTTGATACTATCTCTATTAATTAATGTTTAGTATTGAATCTTGAAAATGGTATGAAGAATAGTACTTAATGTTAAGGATAAAACATGAAGAAAAAAAATTGTATTTTCTTGATATGTCAAAAGTGACCCGTAAAAATGAAAATTTATTTTAAGAATAAATGACAAGTAAAAATGAATGGAGTGAATAGTACTTGACACGGAGTTTAAGAAAAAAAATAGACATTGTAAAGTTAAATTGTTTCTTAATATAAAAATGTTCATTTTTTTAGAACTGACTAAAAAGAAAAGTGAGATTGAGAGGGAGTAGTTAATTTTGTCAGTTAGAGCCCGTTTGACATTATTGTTAAAAACTGTTTATTTCTAGAATCACAAAAAAAAGTGTTTTTGAAAAAAAAAACAATTTGTGTTTGGCTAATTGATTTGAAAAGTGTTTTTGATAAGCAAATTATGTTTGGCTAATCTTTTTTAAAAAGTGCTTTTGAGAGTCAAATTACGAAAAAGAATAAGTATCAATGTACTTTTAATATTAAGATTATTTATAGGGAACAACTATTCTAAATATCTTTTATAAAATTTAATTAAAATTTATTCTGATTAATTTAAAATGTACATATTCAAATTTCAATCAATCTTATACATAGATAAATTAAATATTAATATAATATTAACATGGTGATTTAACTATAATTAAAAATATCAAGCAAAATAAAATTAAAAATGATTCCACAAATTAAACCACTATATATGAAAAATTCACCACAAAAATAAATAAAGTCCTTCATATTTTTATTCTTACAAAAAATATTGTTGTTACGTTTATTTCTAATTCTGTAAATTAAAACATAAAATAATATATAAAATATAAAATAATATTATATAAACATAAAATATAAAATAAAAAATAAAATTCTTGAATAAAATTTAACCAAACTTATGCGATATGTTAATTAATTAATAAGGGATATTAATAATTTTTTGTTTCTACTTCTCCTTTTTTTTTTTTAAGAAGCATAAATTTTTAGCTTCTTCCCAACCGCAGAAAAATTGTTTTTGCTTCCACTTAAAATGCAGTTTTAAGAATTTGTCAAATCCTTAGTTTTTTTTTGAAAAAAAAAAAGGGAATAAAAAGACATTTTTAGTCTCTCAACAACAATGTCAAACATGCTCTTATTATATTATTGGGGTAATTATAGCTTATCAAAAAAATTCCTATACAGACGAAATCCCCCAAATCCATTTAAAATACACAATATCTATTAATTACTTGTTCCTCATTTAACTTGCCCAAATACACCTAACTTTTAAAAAAAAAAATAGACCTTTACCCCCAAAAAAGATAAGCTTAACAAAAAAATCAGACACATATTTATAATTTTACTTTAATTAGAGATTTCAGGAGATCAGCCTAACGTATTTTTATTTAAGCTGATTTTTTTTTGTGTATTGAAGAAAGGGCTATTTTAGTTAAGTAGGTGTGGAGAGTGAATGCGTAATTTCGTTTTTTTATTTTGGTATTGGATATTTTGATTGAATTATGAAAATTCTATCCATAAAAAGTATTTTAATAAGTTTTATAAGGTTGAGAATATAATTATCCCGATAGTATAACAAGAATAAAATTAACTAATAAACTAAAGTAAAGTAATATTTTGTATTATTTCCTTTCTTTATTAATATACATATAAGGACAAATTCGACAAAATGTTCATTAAGTTAAATTTTTACACAAAAAAATAACTCAATTACAACAATAAAGCTTTTTTTTACGGCAAATGGTCATTCAGCATTTTTATGTTACAAAATTTGGCCAAGTTTCTTCTTCTTCTTCTCCTCTTTTCCTTCTTTTTTCGACTATCCTCCGTTCTTCTTCTAGTACTGTTCTTCTTCATTCGTCTTCGTCATTCTTCTTATTACAAATTTGAAGTACCGCAAACATGAATTACTTCAAGTAGATTATAAATCGAAAGATTTAAAATATCAAGAAAATTTCATATCGAAAATTTGAAATTGTTTAGAGATAATTTTGAGTTGATCAAGATTAAATAGTTAATGTATATTTTATGTATGGCCCGGGTATACTTAATGAATAGTTAAGTTATAAGTATATTATAATGTATAGCCACTGTACAACTCACGTATAAGTAAGCCATGTTGCATAATCAATGTATACTTTTTGTGAGTTTCGTCGAGCTATATTCTACAGTTGCTATACTTTTTCATGATTTTTGACTATATTTATTAATAAACTAATTACTTTATTGTATATATTTAAAATTGATCCGGAAGTTGAAAATTATGCAAATTGTCATAAACAAACACAAAGTTTCAAATAACAACTTCAAAATTTAAATAACTGATCTAACATTAATCATAACTTTATATATCCAAGATAAGACAACTACTGCACAACCATGATCCTTACAATTAAAAGAGCTGAGAATAGCATCAGACAAATTTATGATAGAAATGGTACTTCATATGATTGTTGGTATGAACGGATTATACAACCTAAAGTGCTTCCCAAAGCAAAACCCGGCAGCTCATAAATAGAAATCGCTCCCAACAGAGTAATTCATTATCTCTACATTGCATAAATTATAAGTGAACAGAAAACAGCTGCTGCAGTGTTCAATCATAAATGCGGAGTATGGAGGATAATGTAACCAAAAAACTATTTACTGTAGAGAGAGCTCATCTACCCAAAATGTTCAGTCAAAACTGAATCAATTGGAAAAGATCCTATCGAGGCAGGGTGCGCTAGTAGCTCAAAACACTTGGCTATGAACCATGCGTTATAGAAATCCAACAGTCAAATTGACCTCTGAGCCTGTCAAGTGTGAACCTATTGGCCTAAGTGAACACAATTATCAACAATTCTATCCTCTTTTGCTAGTAACATAAAGCTTATCTTAGTATGTGTGCACCTTCCTCAGTATTCAACAAATAGCTTCACAAGTGTGTATCGCCACTTTTATACAATGTTGTGATACAGAACACAGTCAAAATAAGAAAGCGGGAAATTGTATGCTCTGAAATGGTGTCCTATAGAATTTCTGTAGAACGCATAGCCCACTGAGACACTTGATAATTTTTCTGATTTGTGTAATCCATAAGACGAGAAGCTTTAATGAAAAACTTGAGCTGATGCATAGTACTCACTTTCATTAAACACAGGTCTTAAATCTTCTTTGCACATAAAATCCAAAGGGAAGGAAACAAGATGACCTTTCACAGATTTTAATCTCTCCATGGGATCTATACTCTCGATATCTCCACCCTGATAAGATTCAAGCTTGCTTGGAGCTATTCCTAAATCAATGGTTGTATGACCAAGTTTTTCTTTTGAGAATACCATGCATTGTCGGAGTGAAACCCTGCATGACATCAGAGGAGAATATGAGATCAAAAAAAGAAAGAAGGAAAAACAAGACAAAATGGATCGAGAAAATGATGGCAGCTAGCAATACCTGGATTGCATCAGATCGTTGGGTATGCAAGAAAAAACATCTTGGTATATCATGGTATTTGTCTGACAATAACACCACAACCAAGCATCAGAAAAGGTTGACATATTAAAGCACACATGCAAAAAAATTGAGTGTCAATAATTCAGTTAGCAAATAATAGCTCGAAATTTTGAGTGTCAATAATTCGGTTTGTAAATAATCACTTGGTTGATTTTAAACCCATATAATAATATTTGTATGCAAAATTTAGAGGATTTGAATCATGAAAACTTCAAAGGAGCACTTCACCACACATACCCTAGCAGTTGCCATCCAAATATCCTTATACGTCGGATCAATCACAGGGTCCTTAATTTGACCAACCTAGCAAGGAACAACAATTAGTCAGTTGAAAACTCATATAGCCTAGAGCAAAAGGCCTCAAGAGTAAACTAGCACCTCGCCTGAACGAAGACCAAGGTGCTCAGACCATAAAGAAAGGCGAAGAGTTAATGCAAATTTTCCCGCCATCCTTGGCTTGCCTCCCATGAATGAATCAACAAACTCCTTGTCCTCGATAAGTACACCAATCTGAAATAAAATCACAATCCTACTGATCGGTAAAAGAAAAAGAGGACGGGTAATAAAACATAATACAATTGAGTATAACATAAGTCACTGGATACAACTCTAAACATGTAAGGTGACTCATAAATAATTCAGAGGTGGGACTGTCGGTAAAACTGTCAAAAGAGTGCAATAGAATATATGAATACATATGGTGCTGTCTTCCATAGTTATGATGCACAATGACGAGTCTTTAAGAACCGACTCGTTGACATAAATATTAAGCTGATCATCCTAGTGTAGGATTGTTTAAAAAGGAAATCAAACAATTTGCTGCCGTTAACTAAAACGGACAATTATATGTGAGGTTCAAGAATAGTATTTTGAAAAACTGATTCGGTAGTAAGTTGGAACAAAATTGGTGCAATAGCTCGTAATGGTTACAGAGATTTCATACAGCCTGCCCAACTGTTTGAGATCAACGCATAGCTGATTGACTGACTTTGGTTGTGAAGTAGACTAAATTCTTATAACAGACATTCTAACATCAACCCTTGATAAAAGATAGTTATAACATTTAATCACATCCCACAGTGCATCCATAACCAAAATGAATGTCACAATAATATCAACATTAGGCCTGAATCCACCCACCCCAAAAGGAGTGATATCAAAGTAATGCTGGGAATTTGCATGTATGTGATTGGACTGAGTAGAAAGTGGAACGACATAAATTAGCCAATTAACCTGCCATGGGGAATACTTTATTTAGCAATTCAGTAGCCTCTGTTGGTGGTATGAGAGACATGTTTGGCCAGCTGAAGAATTGATAGATTCTTGTACTCTTCATCATGGGAAGAGCAATTTACTCTCATCAAACAGACAGTATTACCAAAGTTAGGATCTGACCACAACCCAATCATGCTATCTTGTGGAGAATTGAACTTCAAGAAAAAATACTTCAAATTTGAAAGTTGGTGACTGAGGGTAGAAGGGTTCAAAGAAAAGGTACGACAGTGGTGGGGAGCTTTTGTTGTTAAGGGGGCCTGACTATATTTTAGCTGAGAAACTGAAGATGCTAAAAGAAAAGTTAAAAGAGTGGAGTAAAAGTAACAGGGGCAATTGGAAACAAAGAAAGGGTGACATTTTAAACCAGCTTGCAGCTTTGGAAGCAATCCAGGAACACAGAGCTCTCACAGATGATGAGGCAATGCAAAAATCAAACTTGGCTATAGAGTTTGAAGAAGTTGCAAGAAATGAGGAGATAGCTTGGAGACAAAGATCAAGAATGCAATGGTTGAAACAGGGAGACAGAAATACAAAATACTTCCATAGGATAGCTACAGCTCACAAAAGGGTAAACTCCATTGATAACTTGAAGGTGGATGGTATGGAGGTGACAGATGCAGAGGAGATCAAAGAAGCTATTCAAAATTACTACAAGGACCTGTATAAGGAGGCAGAAGAGTGGAGGCCAGAATTAGTGTTACATGAAGCTACAAGGAGATCTGCAGAAGAACAGGAGGAGCTACAAAGACAATTTGAAGAGGATGAAATCTTAAAAGGCATTAAATTGTGTGCTATGGAGAAGGCACCAGGGCCGGATGAATTCCCTATGTCCTTTTATTTGGCTTTCTGGGAACTTATGAAGGAGGACATCCTGAAGACTCTCCAATATTTTTATGAATATCAGAAATTTGAGAAAAGCCTTAATGCAACATTCATAGCCTTGATCCCAAAGAAGGTTGGAGCTTCAGAGTTAAAAGATTTCAGACCTATAAGTCTCATAGGTGGAATATATAAAATTGTGGCAAAGATATTGGCTGAAAGACTCAAGAAGGTGGTTAACAATTTAGTTAACAAGCATCAGGTGGCATTTATAAAAGGAAGACAGATCATGGATGCAGCCCTAATTGCTAGTGAGTGTGTGGACTCAAGACTTAAAGGGGCAAAAGCAGGTGTCATGTGTAAGCTAGACATAGAAAAAGCCTATGATCATGTCAACTGGAGATTCTTGTTGACTACTCTCAGACAAATGGGCTTTGGTGAGAAATGGTTGAAATGGATGGACTTTTGCATTAAAACTGTCAAGTTCTCTGTTTTGGTGAATGGTGAACCTGTGGGTTTTTTTGGTTCTGAAAGGGGTCTTAGACAAGGTGACCCTTTGTCTCCTTTCCTGTTTATACTAGCTATGGAGGGATTTGATAGCATGATGAGGATAGCATTACAGAATAGATGGATTAAAGGGTTTGAGATAGGAGATAGTAGAGGGGAAATAATGGAGGTATGTCACCTACAGTACGCAGATGACACAGTGATATTTTGTGAGCCAAAGGTTGAACAAATAGGTTACATCAGAATGATTTTGACTATTTTTTAAGCTTCTTCTGGCTTGAAAGTTAACTGGGGAAAAACAGTTTGTTCCCGATAAAGGAGGTGCCAAATAGCCAAAATCTTGCAATCATTTTAGGGTGCAAAGTTGAAAAGATGCCAACTGCATACCTTGGTATGCCACTGGGAAGTGAACACAAGGCATGGGAAATTTGGGATGGAATATTAGAGAAAACTGAAAAAAGATTGGCTAGGTGGAAGGCACAGTATATATCACTAGGAGGGAGGCTCATCCTTATCAACTCTGTACTTGATGCACTTCCTACGTATGTAATGTCTCTATTTCCCATACCTCCCAAAGTTATGAAAAAGCTTGACAGACTTGGGAGGGATTTTCTGTGGCATGGCGGTAAAGAGGGCAAAGGATATAAACTAGTCAATTGGCAGACAACAATGCATAGTACAGAACAAGGTGGTTTGGGCATCAGAAATCTGAGAGCACAGAACAATAGTTTATTGATGAAATGGCTCTGGAGATACAATATGGAGGATGATGCATTATGGAGGGACGTAATTAGACACAAGTTTGGTGAACTCAACCCATGTTGTACCAATGTGAGCACTGATACTTGTGGAGTTGGAGTATGGAAGACCATTAGAGCTCTATGGCCCAAATTGGAAAGAAACTTGCAGAAGAGAGTTGGAGATGGGAAAGGAATAAAATTCTGGAAGGATGCTTGGAAGGAGCAAAGTCCATTAATGGAGATTTTTCCAGACCTGTTTATTCTAAGCAACAACCCAGATGGCACCATTTATGATATGTGGAGTGCATAGGGATGGAACTTATTCTTCGGGAGATTGCTAAATGACTGGGAGATTGATAGAGTAGCCGATCTGCTAAATAGGATTGATGATTTCAATGGCACTACTGCTGAACCAGATACATTAAGATGGAAACCCAATATTGATGGGCGATTCTCTGTTAAAAGGGTATAAAATGGAAGAAAGGGTACAGTGTAGAGGGCAACCAAAAATATGGAGAAACTTATGGAATAGTCCATCCCCAACCAAGGTAAAATGCTTTACTTGGTGGTTAAAAGAGCATGCCTGACACAAGAAGTTTTGAAGAAAAAAGGGGCCATCATAGTTTCCAAGTGCTTCTTATGCAATGAGACAAATGAAACAAACGGTCATCTGTTTTTGCATTGCACATTTACAGCACAACTTTGGTCTCTATTTCTCAACATAACAAAGACCAGCTGGACTATGCCGGAGCATACTGCAGATTTGCTTAGTTGCTGGATGAAAAGAGGAGGCAGCAAAAGTCAAAAGAAGTGGTGGAGGATCATCCCACA
>JAJOOR010016708.1:0-27977 GCA_036250505.1 Solanum acaule
AGTTTATATTCTAAGTTATTTATTTGTATTTCTAGATATAAAATAGTCTTTCTTTGTGCTATTATAGATTTGTGGCAAATTCCTGCAAATATATTATTGTTAAGTCTATTTTGTCTATGTTCTAATTCTTGTCTTTCTCTATAATTATTTCAGCTAGTTTTTGTCTATATTCGTTATTCTCGTTATTAATTGTATTTTTAAATATTGAATATATTTATATTCTATTTTAGATATATTATCTATTAATTGTTCTAATTTGTCGTTATCAGTTTTTGTGATATTGAGTTGTTTATATTCCGGATATAATTTGTTCAATTTTCTTCTTATTTTTCTTAATTTCTACTAGTACCTTTCTTCTTATATTTCTCGACATCCATAGCTCTGATACCATTTTTCGGTGCGGAATTGGTAGTTGTCTTATTCATAGAAGTGGTAGTGTGGTAGGTGAGTATTTTATTTTAAAGATTTTATTATAATAATATTCTTTTGTTAAGTGTCTTAATCTTGATAGTTCGTTTACCCACATGCCAATCATGGGTTTCTTTTACGAATTTCATCCATAAGATTGAGAATATTGAGTTCTTGATGAGTTTCTTGAAGTTTTTGTTTCATTCTTTGATATGAGGTTTCGTTGAGTTCTTGTGATGAGGATCTTGTGTCTGAGTATTTTTCTTGAGTAATTTAGAGTGTATTTATTTGTAATTATGTTGGGCCTGAGAATCCAAAAGAGTTTGAGGGAGATCATTCGATTCTAGGGGAGTTAAACATGAATTTGAAGCAAGAAAATTCATCAAAACTTGGGTATAGGGGTGGGGCGCCATGCCACTCAGTGCGCCCCAAACCACTTTCAGTAGGTAGGGGGCCTGGCGAACTGCTCCACTTAGTGCGCCCCAACCCACCTTCAGTAGTTTAGGGGTTGGCGCCCCGCGCCACTCAGTGCGCTAGGGTCGCCAAGTCCCCTACCCTTCCGACCTTTTTTCCGTGTGAGTTCCCTCGAATCGTACCTATGTTTCCTACTTGATATATAAACTTAAAATCTTCGATAATCTTTGAGAGATAATGAATATCTTGAGTCTTAACTCTTGAATTCATAATTCAAATTCAAGATAGAGTTAAGAGTAGAGTCGAGGAAGTTCGTTGAGTCAATTAAGAAGTCTTTTTGCAAAAAATTTAAAACTTGTATTAAGACTTGAGTACTTGAGTATGAGGATGAGTAAATTTGAGTTTCATTTTTCAAAATTAATATATGGAAACTAAGTATTCCCAAGAGTAAATGTTTTTACATTTAAATGAGAGGAAACATCGATTTCCGAATGAGTTCCTGAGGAGTTTTGGGTACTATCTCTTGTAAGAGAAACCTTTTGAGTAATAATCTCAAAGTTTGAGGATGAGCAAATGCTTTTAAACATATGAGCTGAGTTATATTATTGAGAGTAGTATTGAGCACCGATATGGGACAAGTTCTAACAACTCAAAGTCCTCATAAACCATGTAGCCAACGTGGGTAAAAAGGGTCATACTTTTTAGATGATTTCTTATTTCTTTTTAAGCACAACTTAGTGGATCCACTTAGTTGAGGATGACTTATACTCCGGCAAGATATAAGAAAGTTCTGATAGCGTGGGCGAGACAGTGTATCATCACATAACTCATAGTGATGGTTGTCGGTTAGAGAATCTCCCAAATAAGAGTTATTATTGTATTTTTAAATACATTGAGTGGTGATCTAATGTTTTAAATTTTTTATATAAACTGCATATTTATTGTGGTTTTTATACTGTATTGAGTTGAGTATCCATGAGTTGAGGTTGAGTTGAGTGGAGATGAGGTGAGTATGTTTCATTCTTTCCAAATTCAACCTTTTATGTCATGTTCAGTGCTCCTCTTACATGCTCGTGCATTCAATGTACTAATTCCATTTGTCCTTCATCGTTTCATGATGCAGATACAGGTAACCAGGTTCATCAACAGACGCTTCGTTGATACCACTTGCAGTTCGAGTTAGCTTTGGTGAGCCTCCTTGCTTCCGGATGATTTCATTTACTTTTCAGTTTGTTATGATGTCGTGAGTCTTGTCCTGACTTCCATATTTGTCATTTAGAGGCTTTATAGATAGACAATAGTAGTTCAAGAGTCTTCTCATTTTTTATTGTTAATGTTAAGACTTGAGTTGTATCTTTTGGCCAGCGAATGTTTTATTTAAAATATTCTGAATATCTATTTTGAGACAATTGAGTTAAAGCTTTACTTTTGAGTTCATCTAATGTTGAGTAAGTACTCCTGTCACGACCCAGGGGTACCCCCTAGATGCAACATGGCATACTAGACCTCGAATGGGTCTTATACAAGCCCTTAACATAGTCATAAACATAGGTAATAGAAATAATGCAGAATTTAAAACTTTTACAATAGAAGTCCTTTTCATAAAAGAAATATAAGAGTCTAGACCTTGTCTCAATCACCATCTAATACAATCGAATACAATCTTAGGGTCATAGCCCTTTACAACATAGTCTTGAAAATAGAAAGTACAAACGGAACTAGAAATGAATAATGTTTTGTCCTCGAACCATGAGGACTCACCAAGCTTGGAGAATAGTCAACCCAAGCTCTACTTGAAAATAGAAGTATACCTCAACGACCGAAACCTACACTTATAAGAAATGTAGAAAATATGGGTTAGCACAAATATTGTACTAAGTATGGAAGCCATGCATAAAAATCCTTAAAACATGCTTAAAAGGGACATTTAGTTCAAATCATGCATTTATCAAGTTTAAAAGCCATCATGCACATTTGTGAAGAGACATAAGTCAAACCATATCATAAGCAACCCAAAGATATACTAGTGCAATGCAAAGGCAAGATCCCATAACCCTACCAATTGCCAAGAACCACTTTTAGATCACCAACATCATACATATCTTACCTTGACCTCATCATTAGCCAACGTTCATAGACAATGAAATGTTCATATTCATAAATTGTAGCAAGTAAAGTCATCCTTAACAACAATACATATCATACGTACATAATTCATAAGTCATCATAGCATAAGAGAACCTCACTACAACCACTCTTGAGGCCTACTTCGGCAATGCACAAATGGAGTCCCATACCCCCACTCATACCTTAGTACCTCTTAATAAACCATAGTTATAGTTCATGTTCTTCTCATATTCATATTCTTATTATAGAGGGAAATAAAGACTTAACCGGCATAGACCATGTGATCTACATGGAATCCGGTGTCTTCCCCCACACCGAAAAGAGGTGTCCTACTTGCCTAAGGTAGAAATAACATATTAGTTTTTAGGTGGTTCCACTAGCTAAAGACCTATGTGGGCACATAGTTATGGGATAAGGAGATTGCTACTAGAAACCCGGACTTTCTAACGTAAAAGGTTTCCATCTCATGAGATACTTACTTTGGGAAGCCGAACTTTTTAACGTAAAAGCTTCCATGTCATTGTCATATCTACTCGGTGCTAAGCATAATTCCCTTTAATATTCATATTAAGTCTTTACTTAAGTTCATGTTCATGACAGAATGCACTAGGCACTCAACCAACATAACATCATAATAGCTCATAGATTCATTAGGTGATAATGTCCTTTCAACCTTAGAATCATCAACATGTGAGTAAGCCTTCCACATCATATTCATAGTCTGTTTATGATAATAGCCTTTCAATCAACACAACAAGATTATCATAAAAATACATACTTCATGCATAATCATGTGTAAGGGTATTGGGGAATGTGATCTTTAAATCAATACCAAAATTACACCATAGTCATTGAGTCTTCACTTTCTAAGTGAATCATAAGCTTATAGATAATCCTCATCAATATAGGAAAAATCCTCACAAATTGCCCTACAAGGGTCATGGATCATGATTCGAATATCTCTAGAATTACTTCATTGAACATGTATAATAACCTAATCCAAGTAAGAAATCAATCACATTCATAATTCGAACACAATCTACTAACAAAGACCCATATCCATGCTTCAAGATCCAATTTAGGGAAACCTAGGAATTCATGGATTTTTGAATGAGTCCTTTAGGAAAACAGTAGAAATTCATCAATTTGATCATAATATAAGACAACAAACACATTGAGATCATTTTGAAAGTGATTCCATGCCATAGATTGAAAACCCACGTTTTGGAGAATTTCAACTTTGGGAAATAGAGTTTTGAAGGGCTTTATGGAAGGAAACTATCCATAAATCAATACTACCACACCTTGATTGGAGATCCCACACGAAATTGAAGAAGAAAGGATGCTCCTTGAACCCTAAGCTTGACCTTGTTCTTGCTCTTCAATGGAGTTTCTAGAGAGAGAATATTTGGAGAGGGGAGTTGGTTTTTAGTTTGAGTCTTGTGAGTTATGAGGTGTTAAAGAGGTAGTTCATAGTTAATAACTACTTATATATGTATAAATAACTAATATAAACCGTCCCCACCCTTGAATAATTAAATTTGAATTTACCTAAATTAATACACCCTTGGCCGAACTTGAGACAATTTTTCAGACCCCATCCATGACCCCCACCCACGGGGCGTGGATGGACCCATGGACCGTACTGGTCACTCGTGGGTTGGGTCTGAGGCTTGTCATTTTGGCTAATGTTCTGGCCTCACTCACGAGACCCCACCCATGGGGCGTGAGTGGGTCCACGGACCGTACTGCATGGTCGTGGTATGGTACTAGAACTTTGGAGAGTTGGGGGAGGTCTAGCCTCGACTCACGACCCCCACCTATGGGGCGTGAGTCCACCCACGGCTCGTGGGTGCCCATTTTGTGGGTCTTGCTGTTTTTGACAGCTTTTTAGAAATCCTTATGGTACTCCTCAAGGATCCTTGGGGGGTCCTTGGGGGGGGGGGTCATGCCTTAACGTTTATGTCCTAAAACCTTAGTACTAAGTAGGAGAGGTTATTTTACGACTCTTATCTTCATGTTAACCCTATTTAGGCTACTAGTTTACATATTAGGCTCTAGCTTAGTTCATTAGTTTTCCGGAGTGTTGCATTATCTCCCCCTTGGGAACATTCGTCCTCGAATGATGATCATGGCATCAAACTAAATTAGAAACTCAAGACTAGCAGCCCATCATGCATGAAACATCAAAATATGCAAAACTCACAAATGCACTATTCACCCCATGGACTATTCAAAAGGAGGAAACTTCAACTCCATCTCAAGACATGGTCAATGCAATACAAGGAAGTAGGAACTACATCTACCAACCCAATATGCATGAAACTCATCAACTCAGATAAACATGGGAAGAACTACCTTCTCCAACTCAAAGCCAGCTCAACACAACAATATGGAGCCAACATGCGATTTCATCAAAAACATAACAAAGCATGTTCATCGATTCATCTCATGAAGTCAAATATGCAACCATCATACTAAAATTCAAATCAACATGAGGAACATATAAATTATGAAAACTCAATTTATGCTAAACATGATTCTCACAAGAACATGCACAACATAAGGAAATCATGGAAAACTCATACAATACACCTAACTCCCAAAACACTAAAACATAAGAGGAACTACTTACCTCAAGCTTGAATAGGAGTAGAAGGAAAAAAATAAGGATAGTGGGACTTCATATCGGCCTCGGCCTCACATGTAGCACCCTCAACTAAATGATTCCTCTATAGAACCTTAATGGAAGCTACTTCCTTATTTCTCAATCTCTTGACTTGCCGGTCAAGGATCTCCACCGGAACCTCCTCATAGGAAAGGCTCTCATCAACACCTAACCCTTCTAGAGGAATAATGGATACCGGATCCCCAATACACTCTTTGAGCATAGAAACATGAAATACCAAGTGAACCGGGGCCAACTCATTTGGCAAATCTAATTCATAGGCAACTTTTCCAATACGCTTCAAAATTTGATAGGGGCCTACAAACCGGGGACTAAGTTTCCCCTTTTTGCCAAACCTCATCACACCCTTCATGGGTGAGATTTTCAAGTAGACCCAATCACCAATTTTGAATTCTAGATCCCTCCTTCTAACATCGGCAAGACTTTTGCCGACTTTGGGCTGTCTTCAACCTCTCTCTAATGAGTCGAACTTTCTCAATGGCATCATAAACTAGTTCGGGACCAATTAGAGCAATTTCACCTACTTCAAACCAACCAACTGGAGATCTACACCTCCTACCATATAGTACTTCAAACAGAGCCATGGTAATACTTGAGTGGTAACTATTGTTGTGGGCAAACTCTAATAACAGTAGATGGTCATCCCAATTACCTTTAAAATCTATGACACAAGCCCTCAACATATCTTCTACGGTTTGAATGGTACGTTCCGCTTGACCATCTGTTTGACGGTGGAAGACCGTACTAAGACTGACCTTAGTACCAAGCCCTTTTTGGAAAGCCTTCCAAAAATGTGAAGTAAATTGAGCACCTCAATCCAAGATAATAGACAAAGGGACCCATGCAACTTCGCTATCTCTTTGATGTACAACTTGGCATAGTCTTCCGCCGAAAATGAAATCTTGACGGGAATAAAGTGGGTTGATTTTGTCATTCTATCTACATTGACCCAAATAGAATCATGTTGCTTCCGAGTACGGGGAAAACCCACTATAAAGTCCATATTCACATCCTCCCACTTCTAAGTGGAAGTATCTATATCTTGGGACAAGCCTCCCTGTCTTTGATGCTCGGCCTTAACTTGTTGGCAACTAGGACATTTGGCTACAAAACCCGCAATATCCTTCTTCATGCCATTCCACCAATAGACTTCCCGTAGGTCACAGTACATCTTGGTGGCTCCCGGATGAATATAATACCGCAAACCATGAGCCTCTTCCAAAATTTTCTCTCTCAAGCCATCAATATATGGAACACATATACCTTGGCAGCTAAGCACCCCATCTCCCCCTTGGGAGAAATCCTCAGCGGACTTGTTGAGTACCGATTCTTTCAACTCCATCAATATGGGATCAAGGCCTTGTTTAGAATTCACATCAACCACAAAGGAGGATTCAGAACCGTGATGGACCATGACACCACCCTTGGGGGAATCCACTAGTTAGACACCTAACTGGGCCAACCTATGCACATCATGGACTAACTCCTTCTTCTCATCCTCTATATTAGCCACACTACCCATTGACAATCGACTTAGGGCATCCCTAACTACATTGGCTTTGCCGGGGTGGTAAAGGACACTCATGTCATAATCCTTTAAAAGCTCTAACCACCTTCTTTGATGGATATTCAAGTCTTTTTGGCTAAACGCGTATTGAAGACTCTTGTGATCAGTGAAACATCTACATGGACCCCATATAGGTAGTGCGTTCATATTTTCAAGGAAAACATCACCGCCGCTAATTTGAGATCATGAGTTGGATAATTCTTTTCATGGATATTGAGTTGCCTTGAAGCATAGGCAATCACTTTATCATGTTGCATAAGGACACATCCCAAACCCACTCGAGAAGTGTCACAATATACCATAAACCCATCGGTACCCTCCGGTAAGGTCAACACCGGAGCGAAAGTAAGTCTATCTTTCAACTCTTAGAACCTTTTCTCACAAGCCTCCGACCACACAAACTTAGCTTTCTTTTGAGTCAAGGCCATCAACGGAGAATCAATGAAGGAAAAAACCTCCTATAGTAACTGGCCAAATCCAAAAAGCTTCTAATATCGGTAGAAGTTAGAGGTCTAGGCCAACCCTTGACCGCATCCATCTTCTTAGGATCTACCTCAATACCCTTGCTCGACACAATATGACCAAGGAAGGCTACAGACCTTAGCCAAAACTTACACTTACTAAACTTTGCATACAATTGGTGGTCTTTAAGGACTTGCAATACAATCCTCAACTGGTTCATGTGCTTGTTTTCACTCTTTGAATAGATCAAAATATCATCAATAAACACTATCACAAACATATCAAGATAGTGTCTAAAAACTCTATTCATTAGGTCCATGAATTCCGCCGGGGAATTTGTTAGACCAAAGGACATTACTAGGAACTCATAGTGACCATATTATATTCAGAAGGCCGACTTAAGAATGTAAACCCCTCTCACCCTTAGTTGGTGATAGCACGAACGTAGGTCAATCTTGGAAAAATAGTTAGCCCCTTGAAGTCGATCAAATAAATCGTTAAGTCTAGGAAGGGGATACTTATTATTTATAGTCACCTTGTTCAATTGGTGGTAATCAATACACATTCTAAGGGACCCATCCTTATTTCTCACAAACAATACCGTAGCACCCCATGGAGATATACTCGAGTGAATGAAGCCTTTGTCTAACAAATCCTTGAGTTGTTCCTCAATTCCTTCAACTCGGTCGGAGCCATTCTATATGGAGGAATGGATATAGGTTGCATATCCGGCATGATATCAGTGCCAAAGTCTATTTCCCGTTCAGGAGAAATGTCGGGCAAGTCATCGGGAAAGACTTCCAAAAACTCACTCACCATAGGGACCGACTCTAAGAAAGGGGTTTCAGACTCAACATCCATAACCCTAACAATATGGTAAATGCACCCCTTGGAGATCATTTTCCTAGATTTGAGAAAAAAACCAAATTTTCCTCTAGGGATAGAATTTCCCCCTTTCCACTCTAAAGTAGACTCATTTGGAAATTGGAACTTTACTACCCAAGTCCTACAATCAATAGAGGCATAACATGCATGCAACCAATCCATACCCAAAATTACATCAAAATCTAACATGTCTAACTCCACTAAATCCACCAAGGTAACTTTATGAGACAAAGAAATATGACAACTCTTATAGACTCTTTTTACCACTACCGAGTCACCAACCGGGGTAGAAACCGAAAAAGGTTCTTCTAACACATCGGGGAGTATTTCAAATTTCATAGCCACAAAAGGGGTAAAAAAAGACAAAGTGGCATCGGGGTCTAACAATGCATATACATCAATGGAAAAGACTTGCAACATACCGATCACAACATCCGGGGAGCTCTCTTGGTCACCTCGAGATTGAAGAGCATGAAAGCAGTTCTTCTTGGGAGCATCAGAATTTGAGCCACTAGGAGGGACTTGCTTGCCCTCTCTCCCTTAAACCTTTAGCATAGGGCAATCTCTCATCACATGTCCACTCTTCCCACAACTATAGCAACCATCCGTGCCAACTAGGCACTTACCACCATGCTTCTTACCACACTTTGCACAATTTGGTCTATCAACATAAGAACCACCTGTATTACCTCCTTGTGGCTTAAGGTTAGACACCCTATCTTTGTTGACCCTTGGAGTGCTAGAGGAGCCTTGGTTGGAAAACTTTCTCTTGAACCATGGTCTACCTTGACTCTCAAAATTAAACTTGGAAGAATTCCCATCATCGGTCCTTGCCTTCTTCACTTCCCTATTTACTTGCTTGAGCTTTTGTTCCTCAATTTGTTCGGCATGAACAATTAGGCAAGAAATATTCATACTTGGGATAAGCATTGCCGAACGACATTCATTGACTACCAAGTCGGATATCCCCATAACAAATTTGTTCATCTTGGCCCTAGAGTCCGCTACCAAGGTTGGAGCATATTTAGACAATTGGGTGAATTTAAGGGCATATGCCTTCACACTCAAACCCCATTGTCTAAGATTTATGAACTCTTTTATCTTTCGTTCCCTCGATTCTAAGGGAAAGAACATATCAAGGAAGACCGACTTTAACAATTCCCAATCTACCGGACCCGTTCCAATGTGTCTTTCACCTTTCCATTGCTCATACCATACTTGAGCCACATCCTTCAATTGGTAGGTGGCTAGTTCCGCCTTCTCTTATGGAGACACTCCCATAGCATCAAGCACCTTAAAATTTTCATCAATAAACCCTTGTGGGTCTTTATCCACTTTGGAGCCAAAGAACATAGGAGGGTTCATTCTTGTGAAATCCCTTATCCTTGAAGCGGTTGTACTTAGATTGGGGTTCACATAAGGCCTAGCATCCCTATTGACTTGAGCCTTCATGGCTTGGGTCAATACTTGGAGAGCTGACCTTATCTTCACATTTGTCATAGCCCCCGCATCAATAGGAACTTGAGGACCTTGAGGCTCTTGAGGGCCTTGAGGACCTTGTGGAGGAACTCCCTCATTCACAATCTCCTCTTTCATTCTTCTTGCAGTCGCCCTTATTGTATTCATATCCTATAGACACAAGAAAATGGTTAGGAAAGGAATTTATAAAGTTAAAACTCTAAGGCACGACTAAAGAGTAATGAAAGAAGTGAGTTTTCCGAAGCATATTATAGCTTCTCATTCATAAATATGGTGTGCTTCACACTCATGAACAAGACTCTACTAAACATGGTTCATGAGACATCATCCTAGAATCATTCTAAACCTTGTGCTCTGATTACCAAGTTTTTCACGACCTAGGGGTACCCCCTAGATGAAACACGGTGTACTCGACCCCGAAGGGGTCTCATACAAGCCCTTAGCATAATCATACATATAGGTAATAAAAATAATGCGGAATTTAAAACTTTTACAATAGAAGTCTTTTTCATAAAAGAAATATAAGAGTCTAGACCTTGTCTCAATCACTATCTAGTACAATCGAATAGGGTAATTGCCCTTTACAATATAGTTTTGAAAATAAAGAGTACAAACGGAGCTAGAAATGAATAATGTTTTGTCCTCGAACCATGAGGACTCACCAAGCTTGGAGAATAGTCAACTCAAGCTCTACTTGAAAAGAGAAGTATACCTCAACGACCAGAACCTACACTTATAAGAAATGTAGAAAAAATGGGTTAACACAAATATTGTACTACGTATGGAAGCCATGCATAAAAATCCTTAAAACATGCTTAAAAGGGACATTTAGTTCAAATCATGCATTTATCAAGTTTAAAAGCCATCATACACATTTGTGAAGAGACATAAGTCAAACCATATCATAAGCAACCTAAAGCTATACTAGTGCAATGCAAAGGCAAGATCCCATAACCCTACCAATTGCGAAGTTCCACTTTTAGATCACCAACATCATACATATCTTACCTTGACTTCATCATTAGCCAAGATTCATAGACAATGAAATGTTCATAGTCATAACTTGTAGCAAGTAAAGTCATCCTTAATAACAATACATATCATACATACATAATTCATAAGTCATCATAGCATAAGAGAACCTCACCACAACCACTCTTGAGGCCTACTTGTGCAGTGCACAAATGGAGTCCCATACCCCCACTCATACTAAGTAGTACCTCTTAATAAACCATAGTTATAGTTCATGGTCTTCTCATATTCATATTCTTATTATAGAGGGAAATAAAGACTTAACCGGCATAGACCATGTGATCTACATGGAATTCGGTGTCTTACCCCCACACCGAAAAGAGGTGTCCTACTTGCCTAAGGTAGAAATAACATATTAGTGTTTAGGTGGTTCCACTAGCTAAAGACCTATGTGGGCACATAGTTATGGGATAAGGAGATTGCTACTAGAAACCCGGACTTTCTAATGTAAAAGGTTTCCATCTCATGAGATACTTACTTTGGGAAGCCGAACTTTCTAACGTAAAAGCTTCCATGTCATTGTCATATCTACTCGGTGCTAAGCATAATTCCCTTTAATATTCATATTAAGTCTTTACTTAACTTCATGTTCATAAAAGAATGCGCTAGGCACTCAAACCAACATAACATCATAATAGCTCGTAGATTCATTAGGTGATAATGTCCTTTCAACCTTAGAATCATCAACATGTGAGTAAACCTTTCACATCATATTCATAGTGTGTTCATGAGAATAGTCTTTTAATCAACACAACAAGCTTATCATAAACATACATACTTCATGCATAATCATGTGTAAGGGTATAGGGGAATGTGATCTGTAAATCAATACCACAATTACACCATAGTCATTGAGTCTTCACTTTCTAAGTGTATCATAATCGTATAGACAATTCTCATCAATATAGGAAACATCTTCACAAATTGCCCTACAAGGGTCATGGATTATGATTCATCAATATCTCTAGAATTACTTCATTGAACATTTATAATAACCTAATCCAACAAAGAAATCCATCACATTCATAATTCGAACATAATCTACTAACAAAGACCCATATTCATGCTTCAAGATCCAATTTAGGGAAACTTAGGAATTCATGGATTTTTGAATGAGTCCTTTAGGAAAACAGTAGAAATTCATCAATTTGATCATAATATAAGACAATAAACACATTGAGATTGTTTTGGAAGTGAATCCATGCCATAGATTGAAAACCCTATGTTTTGGAGAATTTCAACTTTGGGAAATAGAGTTTTGGAGGGATTTATGGAAGGAAACTATTCATAAATCAAGACTACCATACCTAGATTGGAAATCCCACACAAAATTGAAGAAGAAAGGATGCTCCTTGAACCCTAAGCTTGACCTTGTTCTTGCTCTTTAATGGAGTTTCTAGAGACAGAATATTTGGAGAGGGGAGTTGGTTTTTAGTTTGAGTCTTGTGAGTTATGAGGTGTTAAAGAAGTGGTTAATAGTTCATAAATACTAATATATGTATAAATAACCAATATAAACCGTCCCCACCCTTGAATAATTAAAATATAATTTACCTAAATTAATACACCCTTGGCCGAACTTGAGACTGTGTTTCAGACCCCATCCACGACCCCCACCCACGGGGCGTGGATGGACCCACAGACCGTACTGGTCACTCGTGGGTTGGGTCTGAGGTTTGTCATTTTGGCTAATGTTCAAGCCTCACTCACGAGACCCCACTCATAGGGAGTGAGTAGGTCCACGGATCGTACTGCATGGTTGTGGTATGGTATTGGAACTTTGGAGAGTTGGGGGAGGTCTAGCCTTGACTCACGACCCCCACCTACGGGGCGTGAGTCATTTTGGCTATTTTTGACAACTTTTTCCCAGCCTTATGGTCCTTATCAAGGACCCTTGGGGGGTCCTTGGGGGGTGTCATGCCTTAACGTTTAGGTCCTAAAACCTTAGTACTAAGTAGGGGAGGTTATTTTACGAATCTTATCTTCATGTTAACCCTATTTAGGCTACTAGTTTACATATTAGGCTCTAGCTTAATTCATTAGTTTTTTGGAGTGTTATAATCTCGTTGAGAGTTGTGCCAGGTTAAGGGTTCGCTAGGGGCTAGTAATGATTCTCGAGTGTCGGCCACGTCCAGGGTGTAGTCTCTGGGCGTGACATATACAATGTGATATTGAAATACAAAATGAGAAAAATAAAATACAAAATCTGTCGTCATTTGTTTTCTGAGTGGTCGATTCTAACACCTCGGCCTTAGAAAGTGCTAAATTTAGAAAAAAAACTAATTTGGAAAGAGCTAATTTGAGATTTGTTCAAGTTAAGCTTACGTTGTGAGTTTTGGTCAACTTCAAACGACTATAACTTTCATTACAAGATGAGTTAAGTGGCCCATTAGATATCAAATGAAAGGTTTTTTAATCCTCTTTCCAACGCCACCGAGTTTACTAAATTCTGAGTTCAGAAGAGGGAGATATGCCCATTTGAAGTCAGCCTAGCCAGTTAAGGAAATTTACCCAAATTAATGAGGGGTATTTTGGTATTTTCCTTACCCCATTAGCTTTAAATGTTTTTGGAAATATTTTAGGGGCTTAAACTGACTTAGATCAGTTGTCATAATTTAAAATCATGCTTAGGATTTTGTGAGGAGTTCAAGCGCTCACCAAAATTTCTTGCGAATGGATGACTAATGAAGAGCCACTCCAAAAGCTCATGACTAAAATAGGGACCAAATTAAATGCTAGAATAGAAAAGCAGAATGAGAACATCAGAAACATCCAAATGTCCCAAATGAGTTTAGAGAAACAAGTTGCGGAGGTAGCTAATTCTCTGAACTTGCATATCCAAGGTGGGATGCCCGGTGAAACTAAGCCCAACCCAAAGCAATTGCATGCGATAAGTACTAGAAGTGGGTTACAATTAGAGGAACTAGCTCCAAAGAAGAGAGAGACTAAGGTAAGTACCAAAGAAAAGAAGGTGGAAGAGGTAGTAAAAAGCTCCAATGTTGAGGTACCCGTTCCTCAAAAGAAATTACCACCTCCATTTCCACAAAGGCTCAAAAAGCAGAATGAAGATGAATACTTCGGTAAGTTTCTCTCTCTCCTTAAACAGATTCACATAATCTACCGTTGGTTGACATTTTGCAGAGTATCCCAAGTATGCTAAATACGTGAAGGACATTGTGGCTATAAAGAGGAGGCTTACGGAGTATGAAATTGTAGCACTTACTGAGGAGTGCAACTCTAGGATCCAAAACAGACTGCCCAAGAAGTTAAAAGATCCGGGTAGTTTTACTGTGCAAATTACAATTGGGCAAAGTGTTCATGCCCGCGAGTTGTGTGATTTAGGGGCAAGTATAAATTTGATGCCCTTATCATTGTATCTAAAACTTGGGTTGGGTAGTCTAAAAAGAACCACTGTTATTCTCCAACTCGCTGATAGATCTATTGCTAGGCCTAAGGGGGTGGTAGAAGATGTGTTAGTTCAAGTAGGTTCATTGATTTTTCCTGTAGATTTTGTGGTCTTAGATTTTGAACCTGATTCTGAAGTTCCATTCATTTTGGGACGTGCGTTCTTGGCCACGGGTAGAGCATTGATTGATGTAGCAGCTGGTCAACTAAGAATGAGGGTGCATGATAAGCTTGAGGTATTCGATGTTTACCGCGCTTTAAAATTGCCTTCTATCTATGAAGAGTTGTCTGCTATTACTATGGTTGATCAAATAGTAGAATCACAAATAGTTGTTCCTGAATATCCCTTAGAGAGAGTGTTAACATGTCATGAGGTAGATGAATATACTGAGGCCCAAGAGATAGAAACATGTCTGAATCTGGCACTTGTAGAGACTCACAAGCGGAGAGTCGAGTCATTAGATCGTGAGTTAGGACCTCCACCAAAGCCTTCAATTGAAGAAGCTCCCAAGCTGGAGTTAAAAACTCTGCCTGCTCACCTAAGGTATGCATTTTTTGGTACTAATGAAACTTTGCATGTTATACTTTCTGTAGAGTTATCTGAAATAGAGGTTGATGCGGCATTGAGGATCCTAAAGAGAAGAAAGAAGGCGATTGGATGGCAGATGGCTGATATTCATGGGATTACTCTGGCGTTATGTATGCACAAAATCTACATGGAAGAGGATCACAAATCGAGTGCACAACATCAACGTCGACTAAATCTTTTGAAGAAAGAAGTGGTGAGAAAAGAGGTGATAAAGTGGCTAGATGCTGGAATTGTGTACCCAACCTCTGATAGTAAATGGGTAAGTTCGGTGCAATGTGTTCCCAATAAGGGAGGTATGACTATGGTGTGGAATGAAAAAAATGAGTTGATTCCTACTAGAACAGTGACTGGCTGGAGAATTTGTATGGATTACCGGAAACTAAATGATGCTACCCAGAAAGATCACTACCCCATTCCCTGCATTGATCAAATGCTTGACCGAATAGCAGGGCAGGAGTACTATTGTTTTTTAGATGGGTATTCCGGTTACAACCAAATCTTGATTGCACCCGAGGATCAGGAAAAGACTACGTTCACTTGTCCTTATGGTACATATGCTTTCAAGCGCATGCCATTCGGACTTTGCAATGCACCGACGACTTTTCAAAGGTGTATGATGGCCATTTTTCATGATATGGTGGAAGACTTTGTAGAGGTGTTCATGGATGATTTCACCATCTTTGGGAAGTCTTTTGAGGTATGTCTCCAGAATCTTGATAAAGTACTTGCTAGATGTGAGGACACTAACTTAGTTCTAAACTGGGAAAAGTGTCATTTTTTGGTTAGAGATGGGATAATGCTAGGACACAAGGTGTCTAAGTCTAGTTTAGAGGTTGATAAGGCCAAGGTAGAAGTTATTGAAAAATTGCCCCCTCCCATTTCTATAAAAAGGGTGCGTAATTTTCTTGGTCATGTAGGCTTTTACTAGTGATTCATCAAGGATTTTTCCAAAATTGTAACACATATGTGTAGTCTTTTGGAGAAGGAGGTGAAGTTTGACTTTGATGAGATATGCTTGAAAGCTTTTGAGATGTTAAAGAGGAACTTAATTGAGGCTCCCATCTTAATTAACCCGGATTGGGGACTACCATTTGAACTCATGTGTGATGTAAGCGACGTAGCAGTGGGTGCAGTATTGGGACAAAGAAAGAATAAAGTGTTTCACTTGATCTATTATGTAAGAAAGACCCTTGACTCTACACAAGCTAATTACACAGTGACTGAGAAAGAGATGCTAGCTCTAGTGTTCACCTTCGACAAGTTCAGATCATATTTGGTAGGTACTAAAGTGATTGTTTTTACTTACCATGCAGCTATTAGGTACCTATTCAACAAGAAGGATGCTAAACCAAGGCTGATTCAATGGATATTGCTTCTCCAAGAATTTGACCTTGAGATAAAAAGTAGGTAAGGTACTGAAAATCAGATAGCGGATCACTTGTCTAGGTTGGAAGATTTTTCCCATGTGAATAAAGGTGAGCGAATTCGGGAAGAATTTTTGGATGAACAATTGATGACATTAGATATCTCTCAAGTGCCATGGTATGCAAACATTGTGAATTTGATAGTAAGTGGAGAATATCCTCCGGGTGCAACCACCCAACAAAAGAAAAAGCTCAATCATGATGCTAGGTTCTATATCTGGGATGAACCGTTCTTGTTCAAATAAGGTGTGGACCGGGTAGTGAGAAGATGCATTCTAGAGTATGAGGTTCATAAAGTGTTCGAAAGTTATCATGCTAGCCCATATGGAGGTCACCACGGAGAAGAATGCACTGCTCATAAGGTACTATAATCAGGTTTCTTTTGGCCCTCGTTATTTAAAGATTCTATTGCTTTTGTGAAGGGTTGCGATAAATGCCAAAGGTTGGGTACTATTTCACGAAGAGATGAGATGTCGCTAAGTAACATTTTGGAGGTGGAAATCTTTGATGTGTGGGGTATCGACTTCATGGGTCCCTTCCCACCATCTAGTGGAAACCAATACATCCTTGTAGCTATAGATTATGTGAGTAAATGGGTTGAGGCTGTCGCTCTTCGTTCAAATGATTCAAGGGTGGTGATAAAGTTCATCCAGAAGCACATCTTCACTCGCTTTAGCACTCCAAGAGCAATCATATGTGATGGAGGTAAGCATTTCATTAACCATCTAGTTAAATAACTTCTTGCTATGTATGGTATTCGTCATAAAGTTGCTACAACTTACCATCTTCAAACGAGTGGCCAAGTAGAGGTTTCGAATAGAGAGGTGAAGCAAATTTTATAGAAAACCGTGAATGCGCAGAGGAAAGATTGGTCCAAGAAGTTAGATGATGTGTTGTGGGAATATAGGACTGCTTATAAGACACCAATATGGACTTCTCCCTATCACATAGTATTTGGTAAAGCATGTTATCTTTCGGCAGAATTAGAACATCAAGCTTATTGGGTAATCAAGAGGTTGAATTTGGACCCCGACCTAGCCGATAAAAAGAGAGTGAATCAGTTGCATGAACTTGAAGAGTTTAGGCTCCACACGTATGAGAATGTCAAGCTTTACAAGAAAAAGACGAAGAGGTGGCATGACAAGCACATAGTTGCTCGAACTTTCACCCCCAAAGAAAAAGTACTACTCTTTAACTCTAGATTGAGGTTATTCCCTGAAAAACTAAGGTCTAAATGGATTGGTCCTTTCGAAGTGGTAGGAATTACACAACATAGAGATGTTGAACTTAAAGGTGAGACTAGCCCTACGTTCTTTGTAAATGGGCGAAGGGTGAAACACTACTTTGGTGTAGATTCGGATCGTGATCAGGAGGCTCTTGAGCTTAATGATGAATGATCCAAGCTAAGTCGTGCCGCAACGTTAAATCAAGCGCTACACGGGAGGCAACCCGTGAATAACATGTAATAGATAGGTAGTCGTTTTTGAATTTTGAATTTTTTGTTTTAGCATAGTTTCAATTCTTAGAATTTAGGAATCTTTTAATTATTAGTTTTTGATAGATAGGATTTTTCTTTATTTGTAACTTAGCGTGTAATAGCCAAAAAAAAAAATAACTTAGCGTGCCACGCCTGGCTGTAAGATTCAGATAGCAAGTTGGGGCGCGCTGAGCAACGCGTCGCCCCTAAATCGCGCCACACTCCAGTTTTTTTTTAATCCGAGTTTTTACCCGGATAAAACCCAACCCACTCCCCTTAAATCCCTAAAACTCCCAATTCTTTCCCCATTATCCTAAAATCCGCCCAATTCCACAAAATTACTCTCCAACTCCTCTTCTTCTTCCTCCATTACTCTCCACCTTCCTCCATTAACACCCACTCAAAACCTTTTCCTTTCCCCAAACCAACTCTCCCTTTTCTCACAAATCCACCGCCATCTTTCTTCTTTCTCCTTAAAATTTTGTTTTCTTGTTTTCTTCACCCACCACTGCCCAAATGACCCCCCTCCTAATTTTTCTAAATTTTTTTTCTTTTCTTTATTTTTCTCTTCTCAACAACTTACAATGGCTCCCAAAGCAAAGAATGTGTCTAAGCGGAGTAGAAAGGGGGAAGCATCCGGGTCTGGAAATTGGGAACTAGTCCAGAAATTTGGGCAAAAGGCGGTGGAGCGGTATGGTTGTGAATGGTTTGAGTGTCAGCGTGAACCAAAGTATATGGGAAACGAGTACGTCCATGAGATAAGGTTTATTTATCGGATTGTGCTTAAGTTAGGGCTGAGATTTATTTTTTATCATCCGGGAGATTGTAATTTGTCTTTAGTTCATGAGTTTTATGCAAATTGGCTCACTGAAACTAAGTATAAAACTATTTCTATTAGAGGTAAGGATGTGAAGTTCAATGCTACGAACTCAATAAATTTTTGGGGACCCCGAATTGTGATTCGGATGACTTTAATACATTGAAGGATAAACCTTTTTATAGGGATATCCAACATACTTTATGTGGGGTAGAGTCCATGGCTAGGTGGGAGCGTAACAAGGATACTGGGAGGCATAATACCCTCAATTTTGCTAATTTCAATCAAGTTGCTAGGGTGTGGTTAAAGATAGTGTGTAGTGTGCTCCTACCCGCGAAACATCTGACAGAGGTAACAAGGGATAGGGTGGAGTTGGTTTATATGCTGATGAAAGGGATGCCCATTAATGTAGGGGCGATTCTTAGACAAAACGTGATGAAATTTTGGAATAATATGAGGTGGCGGTTTAGCTATGGGGGTTTGATCACCCGGTTTCTAAGGGCCCGGGGTATTGAGGAAAAGGTTGTGGACCTGACTATTGGTTTTCACCTGGATCTGATGGGTAAGTTAGTTGATGTGACTCGAACAAAGGCACTAGACACGTCCGATGGACCTGTCTTGTCTGCCCAAGAGAGGCAAGCCCATGCTGACGGTGTCATGGAAAGAATGTTCGGTATGGCAGAGCTGCAGCTGCGGATCGGAGGATGCTCGATTACAAATGAGATGGAAAACTTAGCAAATCGCTACCCTTTGACCGAAAGTGCAGCGGCTTTATGCAGGACTAGTCCCGCATTCTTAGAGCCTCTGGATGATGATGAGGCTACTGATGATGAGGTGATGGATGATGAGAATGATTATGTTGATGATGAGGAGGCGAATGCCTTGATGGTGTTTGATGGAGATGACGACGAGTCCTAGAAGCCCAAGGGAATATTCCTAACTCTATACTTTGCTTTAACCTGTGCACTGAGGATAGTGCTTATTTTTAAAGTGTGGGGTGGGGTAATATGTGTCCGATGTAGATAGTTGTTTACTGCTTTTTCGAGTCTAGTGTTAGTTTTAGTTAAAAAATAATAATTTTGGGTTCCTCAGCGTTTGTTTTTGGTACTTTTACTGAGGATTGTCCCTTTGAACCGACTAGGACTAGTTAACTACTTTATTGAGTCCTAGAGTCGTCATAGGAGTGACAGTTCCCAATGATGGATGGATAACGACCGTCTTAAGGGAAAATTAGTCACTTAGAAGAGTAGGATTGAGAAACCAACCTTGGTTTTTTGAAACTATGTCCAAAAGAGTTAGCCAAACATCATGGGTAGTCACAATTGGAAAAGTGAAATAGAATGTTAACCTTGTAATAAGCATGTGTTCTTAGTTTGACTCAAAATAAAATAAAGGGGCTTAATTTTGTAGTTATACCCTAATGCAAGTTGTATGAGCATGTTAGTTGGTATGTCCGTATATGTGTCATGATGCCATGTGTGGTGAGAGTTGATTGGTTCTTGCTTAACTTGATATCTAGAACTTGTCTTGTGTGTGATTGAATTAGTAGCTTGTATGACTTAGGGAATGTGATGGAGGCGTTTCTGTGAATTAACCAGTTCCTGACTCTACTTGTATGCCTACCATTGAAATTATCCCTAGTGAAGCCCCATTGAGCCTTTAGCCTTGTTTATTGATAAGCCGAAACCCGTTTGTTTGATACCAAGTTTTTTTATCCTAATAAAATCCTTAATGCATTATGTTAAGAAGAAGGGTTGAAAATTGTTGGTTGATATAATAAAGGGTGAAATGCTACATTGTGTGGAAAAGAAAAGGATAGTTAAAAAATTATGTTTTGGCTCTGGTCCTTAGTGACAATGTGCATCTCAACTCAATTGAGGGTGGCTATTTCAGAACTATGCTCGAAACATTAGCCCTAATCCTATCAAGGATAATGTGTACCTTACTCGGACTTTAAAATCTAAAGTGAGGGTGGCAAGTGCAAAGGCATGAAAAAAAAAATTAAAAATAAGAATGATAGAAGGCGGAGATGGAGCAACAAAAAGGGGTAACATATTGTTGAAGTGTGTACTAGGAGGAAAGAAAAGCTATGAAGGAGATTGTTGGCAAAATAATGACATGTGCATTAGAGAGGTGTAGTCACTAAAATGATTCCTAAATTTTTCCTCCCTTACCTTAAGCCGACATTACAACCAAATGGAAGTCCTCTTGACACCTTGAGAAATACAATGCGAAAGTAAGAATACACTATTGGCAAGCTTATGGTATGTTGAGAAAAGTAAGAACTTCTTTTGTGAGAGTGAGTTGATTGTTTGAAAAATAGGCCTTGTTGATATTGCAATTGCTTGAGTGAAAGGCTTTACTAAACAAGAACAAGTGAGGGCATTCATGACATGTGTAGGATTATCTAATTGGTGCGTTTGTATGAGTTTGCATTAGCCCGGAAAAATATTAAAAGAGTCATTCTTTGAGCATCTTGGTGTAAAAGTTGTGGAGTGTGCATCTATTGTGAACTACAAGATCATGATTTAAAATGTTTGGTTGATATTAAGGTGGGTTGATAAGTCCAAGGGTTGAAAAAAAAGAGTTGATAGTCTAAAGATTGTTTGAGGACAAACAAAAGTCTAAGTGTGGGGTGGTGATCTTAGGCTAATTTATTTGTCGAAGTTGTCAGTATTTGCCCATGAATTGATTGAAGTAATGAATGATCTTGAGTCTATTAGCTTGATTTTGTTATACTTGTTATGATTATGCACTAGTACATTTGATTAGAGACTTCAGGAACTCTCAAAGAAATTGGAGGCAAATTGAAGAAAAGAGATGCAAGAGAGCAAGAAAATCAGCTAAGGATGAAGGCCCCAAGGCTTGGCGCACTGCTAGGCACGAGCCGCCAGGGGCCAACATTCAGCAGCCTTTCTCAGGCGCTCTGAGAGGCGCGACGCGCCAAGGCCAAATATTTTGGGGCCTTTCTCAGGCGCCCTAAGAGGAGCAGCGCGCCAACACTGATACAACTGGAGCATGTTCGTGGGGCGATAGGAGGCGCGACACACCAAGGAAATCCCAATTTTTCAAGCTTAAGTTGTGTTAAAAAGGATTCCTAGTTAAAGTAGATTTTGTCTCCAATTTTGCTAAACTTACAAATAGACCCCTTGGGCTACATTGTAGGGGTCAACATTATTTTGGTGTGCAAGAGCAAGATTCGTCTTTTGTAATAGGTTTTACTTTTACTTTTATTTGTAGAACTAAGTGTTGGATATAAGTTAATCATAAGTCCCTTGGGAACGATAACTCATTTCTTTAAGAATCTATATTACGACCACGTACACTTGCGTGTATATTGTGGAGCAACAAAAATCTTTACTCGGGGTTGTGGAACTTTGCCGCCTAGCATTATAATCCATCATTTTTCTGCATCAAAGGTTGGTTTTCTGAACCCCAAACTCCATATGTGGTTGATCTTAAATGCGAATTGGTAAATTGTTGTTGATATTTGTTGGGTGTTTGATTTTCATCATTAATTAACTGTTGGATGCCCGTATCGCATAGAATTTGTGCCTAATTACTCATATAAAATTGATTCTCGTGTCCTTGCTTGTTTAATTAGAGTCTAAATCGTTGGGCTGTAGTAAAAATATGTTGGGTCTAGTGGGTAAAGTCTGAGTAACCCCGGATTGTGCTAAATGACATAGTTTGCCCAATGATGGAGCATTTGACGTCCTTCTTAAGGGCAAAAGACATCAATTTGCCAATTATGGCCAAATCGAGGGAAGTCTCAGTACCCCGAGGGAATGGGTAGTATGGGTCTAATCGTAATTTCATAGTGTAGGTGTTTAATTTTGTTTTCATGGGCTATGGGTTGGATTTTGAAGATAAAGTTCAAAACTGGCACGTTGGCGTCTGGTGAGCTGCGTCAAGCTCACCGAACCATTCGGTGGTTCACCAAAGTCCCCTTAGATCGCCTTTAATTTCATCAAATTGTTGAGTTTGTGGTCTGTAACGTTTGGCGATAAGCATGTGCTCGCTGAGTTCAATTGGCGACTAGTCGAAAGTCCCTCTTGATCATCCTTTTGCGCCCCTAATCCTTAAGATACACTGTAGCTTTCGGCGGACTAATTCTAGTTTGTCGATTGATATCGACAATTCACCGAATGGACCTGATCACCACCGACCTGTCTTGAGTTTTGAAAAAATTTATGCTGGCACTTTCAGTGAGCCCGATCTGGCTCTCCAAAGTAACTCGGCGACTCGCCGAATGGTTCGACGATCCTTTCCGCAACATATTTTCTAACTTTTCTGGAAACTTTTTCTAACATTTCTTTTATGTAGTTTTCAAAAATGGCTAGACCAAAAGTGTCCAAAAGAGACATGCATCCTCGCAAGTGGGCACGAGGAGTGGTTATTAACTATGAAGTAGCTACATCTAGAGTAAAGGCAACCAAGCTCCCTGCCAAGGGAGGAAAAGGCAAAGGCAAGGGAAAGGAGCCCGTGGTTGAAACACCGGAGTACAACTCTGATAGTGAGGGGATCTACAAGACTCACCTCACCAGATCCGACATTGAGGGAGATTCTTATGATACTCAGTTTTCCATCTTTGAGCCTGAAGATGACAATCTACTGCAAGCCCAGCAGAGATGCGCTCTAAGGCGATGCGTGAATCGTCTAGGATTTCGGTACCTCAAACTACTCCTCCCCCTCCAGCTGTAGCTCTAGCACAAACTGTGGTTCTGGCACCGCCATTATAGGGTCCTCATCCCCGGTCTCTCAACATACTAAAGGCCAAAAGATTGAGGACTATTCTTGAGGAGATGAGACTGTTCACAGATGGTGTGGTGGACAGGTACCCAGAGATATGGAACACACTCAAGTTCCATAAGTTTGAAATTTTCACAAAACCCCGGGGCCCCTACATTCCCAATTGGGTCTGAGAGTTTTATTTAGCCTATGGTGAGCTGGTTCCTAAGGGAAAGAAGAAAGTCAGCATGTTCAAGCCTATTGTTATTGTGACAGTCAGAGGGAAGAAGGTGAAGTGCGACAACTCTAGCATCAATGTTGTTCTGGGGTGCACATATAATTTCATGCACCAATACATAAATCTAATCCAGAAGCAAACATTGGAAGACCCAAAGGATTGGTTGGAACCCCTATTATCCGATGCCACCCCGAGGTCGATGGAGGTGGGTACACCCATAGAAAAAAAGAATCTCAATGTGGCAGCTCGATACTAGTTCGGGTTCATTAGTAGCACGATCATGCCATCAGAAAATGAATCCATTCTCAGACACCCAAAGGTACCTTGTTTAGGCTCTATCATTTCTTGCAAGAAGCTGAATCTGGGGCTATTGATTGAGCATGAGATGGCCATGAGAGCCAAGCAGAGACAAGCTTCACTTCCATTCCTGGTGTTGATCACCGAGTTGTGCAGACGAGCCCCTATTCTTAAGATGAAAAGACGGATGTGGAGGTGACACCTACCTCCTCTACTGACATCCAGCGTATTGAGGCTGAGTACCAGAAGCATGAGGCTGAAAAGAGGAGGACAACCCCGATGGACATTTCCTCGGGGGTTGACATTGACACACTACCTGCAGAGGCAGACTGCGGCCTTTAGGTACCCCTAGCTCTATCCCTTCTGATACGCGTTCTACTTCTGCTACGCATCCTTCCCATAGATCTGCTGCTGGTATTTCTACTTCTAGACCTCCGATTACCCAGGCGATGTTGTATAAGATGGGGCATCTGGCCCAATTTGCTGATACACGTGCCTCTCGACTTGAGGCCGCTGTTCCTAGGATGTTCGAGGAAGCCCTTACTACTGCACTGACACCTATCAAGGTTTCAATTGATACACTCACAACGAGAGTAGAGGTTTGTGAGAGAGGACAGGGTGTTACTGATGAGGTGAGAACCTTGAAGGACGATATTATTGGGTTGCGAAAGGACGTTGACCAGCTGAAGTCCACAGATTGTACCTCACTATTAGGGATGGTGGAGATCCCAGATACCCGAGCACAGATATTCCAGCTTGTTTTGATATGCCTCCTGCTACTACTAGAGATGAGATTAAGGCTGATGTTTCTGCTACTGAGTTCGAGGTCGAGACTGATGATGAGCAACTTGGTGTTTAAGAGGAGACTATTTTTTAGCGTCTGACTGACTTAGAGGAGGCCATGGTAGATTCAGATGTTAAGGTATCTTTGAGGGATGTATCCATGGTGGGCTCCAGTGGAGCCAAGGTTGATGAGACACTAGGCACTAATGCACAGACAAAGGGAGTGGCAGACATGCAGACTTCGCCACAGGCATAGCCTGGCAGGATGATTTTTCCCCTCCCTATATGTTACTGTTTATTCACTATTTTTTGTTTTAGTTGCATTTGAGGACAACTGCTTATTTTATTGGGTGGGGTGAGGTATTTTCATCCCTACCTTTTGTGTCGATGTTTTGAATATTGAGCTTATTAGTTTTGATATATATCTTTGTTTTTGAATTGTGTTGTGGATGTTCTTAGCTTGTGGCCCATTGTTTTGATTGAAAATGGTTTTGAACCAACTTTTAAAATGTTGCCACCTCTTTTGTGTGTGAATGTGGTTTTTCTTGTGCAAGTTTGAGTATCAGTTGTGGTCAATACCGATGACTTGAATAGTGATCTTAATCGAACAAAATGAATGTGTGGCTACAATGAGGCAAACAAAGTTACATAGGCAATATTTGAGTTTTTAGCATCTCGTTGTGACTAGTCGGTTGTCGAATGAGTCTCTTGTGATGAAAATTGCACGCTAACTACAAAGTGTGGAGTCTTTTTTGATAATTGTATCAATTCCTTGTGTGGTGAGATTACCTTAAACATGTGCATGCTGACACCTAGAATTTACCCCGTTGGTCCGGTTGATTGAGTGATGCAAACAATTGAAAGGATCTTAGGAAATTTTTTTGAAGAGTGAGCCAGTTTGACAATATACTTCTTTTGTGGCCATCCTTGTGAGAAGTGTGAATCTTGTTTTGGTACCTTTTGGGCCTTATCCCTTTTCTTGGAAGAAACCTGAAATAACTGTGACTTCTCTTTATCCTTTCACCCATAACTTTCATGAAGTATGGTTTGTTTGAATAGCCAATTTAGGCTAAAAGCCTAAGTTGGGGGTGTGGTGACGAGAAGAAAAGTGAGGAAGTGTGAAAAATTCACCCCTTGATTTTGGATTGTTTTGAAAAAGATGGAACCCCTCCATGTAAAAAAAAAGAAGAGGAAAGGAAATGAAAATAAACAAAAGAAAATGACTAAAAAAGAGAAAATGTTGTGAAATAAAGTGTGTTAAAAGAATGATGAATAATGGGGTATTCGGTGATTCATGATGAGTTGAATAATGGGGTAGAGTTTGAACACGTTTGAAATGTTAAAGAAAAGAAGGAAAGTGATGTTCAGCCCATACTTCATGAAGGTAGAAGCTACTAAGCCTAAATGGCCATACCTTTACACTCAACCTCTTTACAAGCCTTAAAAAGACATTTTTGATCTTAAGTGAGTTGAAACAAATGTTGATTGGAATATAAGGATACGCCTAAAGATGGAGTCCTGCATGTGTTCATTTTTGTGAACGTGAGAGTTGTATGTGATTTCGGAGCCTTAAATTGTTGAGAAATTTTGTGTGACTATGGAATCATCTTTGTTGTGAGGGCATTTGAATACCTTTGTTGAGCTTGAACTAGCATTTGAGGCAGGTATTGTAAGCTTGAGTACTCTTGATGATGGCGAGTCACAATTTGAAACTTTGAGTGTACAATTGATCATTGTATGAGTAATTTGAACCTTGTTGGGCGCATTTATGTTGAGTCTTATGCAGCACTATACATTCTTATAAAACCGCTGATCTTGAGTTTTACCTGAGGAAAAGCAAAAGTTTAAGTTGGGGGTGTTGATGAGTTCGAGATTTCGACTCATTTGGGCTTATTTTGATAGCATATGTGTCCTCAAATGCCTATTTTATGCTCTAAATTGATTTTAAAGTGTTGATTTGCAACTATGGAGGCTAAGGAGAAAGGCAAGGACACAACCAGACAAAAAGGAACTAAAAAGCTGAAGAAGTGAAGAAAAGCAATCGTGGCGATCACCAAGACCACTCGACGCACCGCCGAGTGGCTTTTTTAGCTCACCCAAAGTTCCACCAAACTAGCCCTAGGGAAGAACCAAATTGGCGATAGAAATGGGCATTCGACAGATCGTCGATCGGTTGCGCGACAACAAATTGGATCACCTAAAGTTACAGGACCTGAGATGCTGAAGGTCAATACAAAATTGTGATGGAAGAGGGCTATCGGCGGATCGTCGATACACTCGGTGAGGCTCGACTTAAACCGCTGAGTGGAATTTCAGGCTAAATTTTGGGAAACTATAAATTGGATTTCAAATGGAATTTTCAAGAGTTCTCAAATTCTCGCCCAGACATTACAATTCCTATTCTAGAATTAGAGTTTTCTCATAGTTTTTGAGTGTTAAGTGTAGAATTTTGAGGATTTGAAAGTGGGTCCTTGAATTTAATCTATGAAAAGCATTGCAAAGGCTTGGAGACTCTTACCCAGCTGATGGCTATTGCATTCGGTAATATGTTTTTTTTTATTCCAAAAAGCACTAGGATGATCAGCACAAATATCAATGGTCATTTGTTCAGAAATGAGCTTAATCTTTTCCTGTACTGTGGTAGATTTTAAAGTATCGAATATATTCATACTAAATATCTCAAGTTGTAAATAATCAACATGCTTTTGTTTCATTTCAATCAAATCATTAATATCTCGAGAAATAGGCTCAGTGATAAAAGTATAACTAATATCTTGAGTTTTATAAGTAACAGAGAATCCTTTAGCATTTATATTGGTAAAAGGATAAATTGCATTTATAAATGAAGTTCCTAGAATAATAGGAGGGTATAACTGATTTTTTACCAAGAAAAAGAAGTGGGGAATACAAACTTTATTCTGGCAAATACGAGTATTAGATAATTTATACTTTATATCTAAAGCATGACCAAATGCAGATTTTACCATATGAGTTGTTTTTTCAAAATATCTAGTAGGTACTATACCTTCTTGGATGCAGCTCACATCAGCGCCAGTATCAATCATAGCTATGTTAGTTATAGAAAAAGTATTATCAATTAATATAGTACATTTAACATACCATTTATGAGCTGTAACAATTTGCATCATTCCT
>JAJOOR010016709.1:0-20613 GCA_036250505.1 Solanum acaule
TTGTTCGTATTAACTCTCTAACCCCTTTTATGTGATTTGGTTTTAATTTGATTAATTCCCCAAAAGATGAACATTCTTTATGTTAGTTTGTTTTAATACCATTCATTTTTTATCAACTCTCATGATATTTAGTCAAAACTTTATATTTTGTTTTCAATTCATTCAAAATAGTTTCATGCTTTAATTAATCCGATTGGTTCAAGTTATTTTTTTAAAAATGATAAATTCTAATTAATCTAGTCTTTTTATTCTATTCACTAGCATCATAACTCAATTGTTTCACTTTGGATACTTTTCTATAAAAAATAAAACATGTCATTTATTTAACTATTTTTCTCAAAGTTAAACAAACATCGTAAATCATCATTCTTATGTCGAAACATTTTATTATATATTTTTTTTTCTTCTTTTCTAAAAAACTAGTCAAAGTCATTTGAGTCAAATCGCCGGTCAACCGCAAGTTAGCGGACATTTCGAGGGCCTAACACCTTCTCGGAATGTACATTGAACTTCGAGCCCTTTTTATTTTCAAGCGATTTTATCTGTTTAAATCTTTTGAAAATTTTATAAGTTTTTTCTTGATTTTTTACTAAAAATTAAGTGGCGACTCTGTTATTTTGGGAATTCGATTTCTCTTAAACTATAAGTTTAATCGATTTTTCAAAAATCAGTCATTTCCCTTTTACTTATCTTTTTTAAAATAAAACACTCAGCTCCAAAATTCCCGGTTCTTGATGGAGACTTGATCATCCACTTGAGAGTTGTTCTCGAGAGTCCACTTCTCGAAACTACAGTCAACAAAGTCATAGTAGCCACCGTGAATTAAGAGCTCCCCTTTATTCACCTTTTCCTTAATCCATGGGTATGTAAGCAAATTCATCAATGAGCAGTTGACCGATTCCTGAACGTAGAAAATACTTACATTGCTTCAATACTCGGGATATCACATGCATACACAAAGTTAAAATGTCTAACTGTTATTTCAAGTTCTCCATAATCAAGAATCAGATTAGGCTACCCGTTCAAACTACCAAATACACAAAATATAGCACACTTGGAAAGCAAGCACACACAACACCTAATTTTGATGACACCAAGACATCTTGTATATAAACAAACTTAGCTGCACCAGGTAGAGCATGCAACTTTCCGACTAGACATAATTTTCTTCTGATGGGAAACCAAATTAAGGAAGAAAAAATACTTGCTTCTTATAGATGTCTAAAAGAAAAGTGGCAAAATGTATGGAAGTTCTCGCCAAAAGAATATGGAAATGCATGTGTACTCCGTTTATCAGAAAAGAGAAAGACGACAGTCTTATCCATGGCATGAGTTTGGGTGGCTATGCCTCAAGCGTGTTTGAGCTGCCATTTTACTATAAGGGAAAATACATACAGTAACTGCTAAACTTGTCCCAAAAAGTCATTTACAGACTCTAGCTAGTTTTTCAGATACAAAAAGAATCAGTGAAGACATCAAACATAAAGAAGAATTATCTATCATGTCTAATTTTCTTAACAAAGAGTAATCTGAAAGTCTTTCTTGCTGGGGAATTTCGATGGAGCTATGCTAACAATGAGGAGTTCGGTTCCTAATGTACTACTATGATTACAGATGGGTAAGGTACATTGCCGATCATAGTGGACAGGGCAACAAGTTCAACGAAAAGAGATTATTGTTTCAGGAAGAGAAGTAGGGGGAGTGTAGATTTGGAGATGACATTGTCACCGGAAACAGTGGAGTCAGACCTCGAGTTCGTCAATGTTTTATCTATTGTTTGGATAGCAGCTGGTCTGCCACGTCAGACAAAAAAAAAATCCTTTGGGGGAGGGGGGCTGTCCGAACTTAGAGTGTAACTGGCTTCTCGGGACAAGTTTAAGGGGTAACTTATGTATATTCCCTAACTAAACATAATGGAAGTATGAAAAGGAGACTTTACCTTCTCGCAGTGCTTGCATTGATGGTCAAAGCTGAGATTGGAAGCAACAGCTTTTGTGCTTGTCCTGGCAGCTTTTCCATTAATTACCCAACTCCGAATGAAGCTACAAGGAATTAATAGAAGATCTTATTACACATAAGTGACTATTTTACTGAATTTCATAAAGAAATTAGTTTGTCAGAGCCGCCTATAACACTTGATAAGAAGAGAGACTAGCCAAACCTTGAATTTGTTTCATCATCCATACTCATTAAAGCACGAATGCCTCCACAGCGACTATGACCAATGACTAATATGTTTTCGACCTGCAGATAACAGAAGTCAAACCTGAAAACTTGAGGAAAATGAAAACAAGAGAGACCAATAACCGCAACTCCCCCTTATCCGCACCTCCTTGCGCAAAAGATAAAAGACAAATACATAGAAAAGAGGAAATGAAACAAATGAAAGTAGAAAATGAGATGAACTTGTAGGAATTCTAAATTCATTGGTAATGAACAAAAGTAAATCCATCATCCAAGTTCCCCTTGTGTTTTGGACATTTACGATTTCCAACACAATTTACATCAAGGTAAAACGGGAAGCCTGGTGCACTATGCTCTTGCTATGCGTGGGGTATGGGGAAAGGGTCTATTACATCAAGGTAAATAAAGTAAATTCATCATGAGAGTCATGTTTTGGAAAGTCAAAGAGTAACAGTCCAGTTATGAAAGTCTCAAAATTGTATTATTGGAAAGTCCTGTTTACAATTTCCATTCTCAAGTAACTTTATTCCCCCTTCCATAATTTCTAACTCTCAAATAAAGCTAAGAGATAACAGAAACAGGCACCAAAGTAGAGAAAGCAGCCATGAAATGTAGATCTCAGTGATGGAACTATAAAAGGAAACAACACGTCATAGGATTTCTGGATAAATTTTACTCACTTTGAGAGTATTAACGGAAAACTCAAGAGCTGCCTTTACTTCTGAAGGACCAGTCTGCACCAGAAGAAAAAAATACAATTTTTTAGTCTGAACAATGTTAAAACACATCCTCAGCATTTATTAAGTGCAAGTGCAGTATACAACACCTCATAAGGAGGCACCAAATTTGCGATGTTGCGGACTACAAAGGCTTCTCCTGGTTGAAATCCCAGTATGTTTGAGGGACACACCCGAGAGTCTGCACAAGAGATTACCAAAAACTGCCCTTCATATGTCAGTTGAGCACTTCAACACTACCCACAAAATTAACTTTAAGTTTTTTAATATGGAAAAGGAACAGCAAATCACAAACAGGGAAAACAGACTGGAAAAGGAAGAGAAAAATCAGTGACTAAATGGTGAAATAAAGTCCATGCTTAAGAAAATGTCTAAAAGGTGAAAGAAAATTTACCTTTGGTGATTGTTCATCTGCAAGACTCCGATAATGCTCCAAATTTTTCCTTGTCCAATAAAGCGAAACAATCAAATGAGAAGAAACCTTCACAGTCAAAACAGCTGAAAAAATAGTTGCCTATTTCTGGTGATGCTTACAAGTATTTGTCCTTCTTGAAATTCAAAAATCTATGTTTCAACGTAGTGAATTCATTCGATTCATGTTCAGTGACAGCACTCATCTCTTTTTCATCCACCACTTCCTTGGTCAGGGTCATTGGTCCCTTCCAGGCTTTCAATTTTGGAGTTGAATTACAACTGCAGTTTAAAAGTTATATTCTGAGATCAATTCATGAACTTAGATTAATAACCCATACATTAAGCAAAGCTAGCAGTGTTTTCCAAGGCGAGAAACGCAAAAAAACTCTGAGGTCCATTGGATCTTTAAGTGCAAATAAAGGAGAATTTTTTTTTACAAATATACATGTGTAGTCCAAGACTATATATGAACAAAGAAATTGAAAAAAACAATTATTTAGTGTCGCCTCTTCAGGATTATGCTCGTTGGCAAGGAAAAATGTGCCTTAGAGCCTTAACGACAACACTGAAGCACCAGCTAAGCAACGTGAAGCGCTCAACATATCTTGCACCTCATTTCAAGGCTTAAGCATGCCTTTGACAACACCGAAAGCTAGACAATCTTAATGCAAATATCACAAAGAACTCCCCAATACACTGGCAATGACCGATCAAATCGAAAAAGGTAGGGTCTTTCCACAAAGGATGAACCATTTATAGGAACAAGGAAAAGATCCCATCTTTACATGATGCATTCATTGTTTATAAGATAGAATAAACTCATTACCCCATAAACACAGCACAACTTATTCCGATTTTATTCAATGCACACCTAAACTATCCGTAGTCCTAATTATTCCCCTATACTCAACAGGGACAGAGCCAGCCCTGTATTTGCATTAAATTTTTCGTTTACTACGAATAAACAATCTATTCAGAACTCATAAACTAAAAATTCTAGCTCCGCATCTACATACTAAGCAAAATAAACAAATCTCAATTGAGTTCAAGAAGCTTACCTAGGCAAATTCAAAAATCTCAAATGGGGTTTATCAACTTCCAAGAATCTCACTTGGGTCCTCAAGATCTGCACAAATAACCAAATTCAAAACATCAAAATCAAGAAACATAAGCAAAAACAAACACCTACATTAATTCCCAATTGACTAAAAAAGACAACAACTTTTTTATACCCTTGTTGTAGGTGAACTCTTATGAAGATCTACAGAAGATGATTGAATTAGAGGCCTAGCCATTACAAAGACAACAATAAATCACAACAACAGTGAAAACAATATGCAAAAAGGTGATTTTCTTGATTTCACTATAAATAGATTCCTCTTCTGACATAAAAGCTTTAAAAAAAAGTTGGTTTGTACCATGTGAGGTTGTTGTGTTGGATCTAACTACACAAGTGTCAGTCAGCAAACTTGTTCCTCTCCAAGAAAGACGGAGAAACCAAAGTATTAAAGTTTTAAAAAAAAATCTTTGAATAAATCGAAGAATAATAAAAGTACAACAATTGAAACATAGTGTACAATTAATATATGCATCTTGTTAAAAATGGCTCTTTCGTTCAATCAAAGGTCAATTTAACTTTAGCTTTTGTTGAAGTTTATTTTGGGCCTCGTTGAATTGATCTAATGGGCCATTATAGATTTTAAAGTTGGGCTAAGATTGAAACGAATCTCCACTTTAACGATTAACAAGTTTTTGCACGGATTGTCTCTATTTCGCGATGATTTTAATTTTTTTGCCTCTCAAATCGATAGACTATAACTTTTCCTCCATACTTCTCATTTAATGAAAAATTATGAGTTTAAAGTATTCTTATTTATAACTAATTATGAGTTGTATGGTATTGTTGGTATCTAATTTGCAAGGCATGAGAATTGGGAGGCATAATTTTGTGAGTTTTGAAATTTGAGTTTATATCGTGTAAGACATAGCTTGTGTCTTGTGATTTATATTCTATATATTATGAATATTTTCGATAACTTTTTAATTATTTTGAAGTGCTAAAGTAGGGACAATTGTCACGACCCATTCCACTGAACCGTGCGGGCACCCACTCTAACGCCTAAGTAGGAGGACCCTCATATCCCAATAGTTAAAACATACGGAAAATTAACGAAAAATGGAGATAAATGAAATCATAGCGTTTTTATAAATGAAAACCTTATTTAACAAAATCGGGTTAAGACTTGTAAAGTAATTAACACCCCAAAAGATCTAAGTCTAAACAGGTACAAAAGCTACTAAGAGTACAACATGACATAAATAATGAAAAGACACAACTCCCACTATGCGGAAGGAAAAGTAGAAGCTGCTAAAGAATCTTTGTCTTCATCTAATGAAACATCACCAACATGCATCCAGACTATGCCCAAAAAGGCATAGCAAGAGTAGTATCAGTACAAAACCACGCGTATTGGTAGGCATCATCGGTAAACCCGATGCCCACCACATAACATAAGAAAACAACTAGCAAGAATATGCGATAGACCACTCACTTCTTCACCTTTACCCTCTCTGGAATACCTCAGAATTACACTAGCACCCTTACTACTAACCACCTTTTCAGTCAACTTCCTTACTAGGTTCTTGATCTTAGCCTAACCATCCTAATGCATAGAAAAGTCCACGAATACAACTACAACGCAACACCTGATCCATTCAACAAGCCACAGTTACAATCACAAGCACATTCGCATAATCATACAACCAAGTCATGATTCATGGCATGTAGTCATTTGTTCATACTCATTTACAAATAGTGTGATCAATAATGCAACATTGCATACATGCCCGTATTATAATGAAGCAAGAACAACATATATTACTTAACAATAATTCGACCAACTTAGCCCTAGTTCATCACCTAAGGCTTCTTGTTATGATTAAGTCATCTTTTGTTCGGTGCACGAAGGCCTATGCATAAAGCCTACCACTAATTTACACTATATTACGCAGTGAGCACAAATTTATAACTACTCAATTAGCAAAACCTAGCCTACCTGGGCGCCAAGCAATTGCACGGTGTTTTGGTTTTGGTTTTGATTCTTGTTTCTGGGCTTCGTGACGATGACCGAAAATTCGCACTTCATCAACCTCCTTACGCTAGAAATCTCTCTCTCTTTCTTTCCCAAGCTTAGAGCAGCTTTTTGGGGGGGTTTCTAGGGTGGTTTATGTCTAAATTAGGTATTTTAGGAAGAAGGAGAAAATAAGATTTCGCGTTATTTACATTTTGTCTTGCCTATCCCGTTCTGGCACCAGTTTACCCCGTCGTGGTGCCGCCGCCCTAGCAGCATCTGACCCGCTTTGGCGGGACAGTGGCCCAGTATATTTCTCGAAGTTTCACTTTTCCTAAATAATGACGGTTCGGATCGTTACAACAATCGTGTGAACGCCACTTTAATACATAAATATTAGGCGATTCTGTGCAAATATGATATTTCGATGTCATCGTTTTAAGTTTTATCCCCTATTAAAAATAAATCTTGAAAGAATTGATTTAGTGATTGCACTAGGATGATTTGTGGCGATTTAATAGGATTTATAAACAAAAAATGCCATGAATTTTAGTTTAATAATGCATTTTACCTTAATAATTCATCAAGAATGGACAAAATTTCAATATTCACATTTTAAAATAATAAAACAATTCAATAATAAATTTAATTTTGTAGGACATTAACAATCCTCCAAGAACAACAAGGACACACTTACCAATCAGGTGTGGAACGGGTACACATAAATAACAACAACCGCGTCAAGGCAGACCATATATTTTGTCCTCAATTTTATCAAATTGTATATATTAAAAAAACTATTGAACTTGACCGCATCGCTTACATTTTTATTTACATATAAATAGTAAAAATAGAAACAAAATAAACACGAAAACACAACAACAAATCGATTGAATAAATAATGAAGAATATATATAAATATGTATTATAAATAAGCCGGATACTAAGATTCATGGATTTTCAAATTCAATTAATAATATATAAAAATATGTTTTAATAATTATATTTTATAAAATTACAAAACTATGTGTGTGTATGTATATGTACAAATAAGTGTGTGCCCCGAGAGATTGGATTATGAACGATTTAAATTTCATGGGTTCAATATTTAATTTATACTAACAGTTTTGATTTTTTTGTTATCACATTATCTGTTTTTAACGGTTTGAATAAACACAAAAATACAACAACAAAACGATTGAATAAATAATGGATAAGGAATATTTATATTTTTTAAACATTTTCTTTTTAATGTTGTAAGACGCATGTCAACATGAGCCTTATAAAACTCATGTCAATGTAAATGCGTCTTGTAAGACGCATAAAGACTCATATCAACATGAGCCTTGTAAGGCGCATGTCAGCATGCGCCTTACCTTACAAGAATTTTTCAATAAATGTAAGATCCTTGACTCATCGAATTTTGATACTCTCGACCCTTTTTGATGTTTTTTTTTTCTTATTAAATTTCCAACAATCCTAGTTGTCCATGTTTCATTAGTACCATCCTTAGCGTGTGATTTGTATTACAAAATTTGTAACCTTTTTTTAGTGTCAATTTGTAATTTGTGAGGCTGTAGCGCATGATTTGAAGGTCGTGATTGACATAGTCACTTGAATTTTCACATTTGGTATTCTTCATTTATTGAATTTGTCATGGTTTAGTCAAAAGGGAAAAGAAAATTACTCCATAGTCCATTTCTTATCTTAGGAGTATTATCTTTGATAAAATAATTTTATATTCCATAAAAATGTTAAAAACATAAATTTTAAAAGTATTTTTCAACTTCATGTCCAATTAAACATGTTCACATAAAACTAATTAAACGTAGAGAGCAAATGTTAATGATTTTTTGAGCACTATGGTGACTAGAGATGAACTGAGCAAAAAAATCATTTCATATGTCTCATATTAGTCGTTTACATTATTAAAAATAATAATTCCAATGAATACTTGTTAACAAATCTATAAAGTTTTAAAAAGGTTTCTTAAGAGTTAAATTAATAAAATGTTTTTATTTATTTATAATGTCATAAGAGACATGTAAAAGAGAAAATGGACAACTAATATAGAATGAACGGAGTACCCTTTTTAGTCCCAAATTATGTAAAAATTTGATTGAGCGCATATTATGTGTCTGGTACGGATAAAAGTATTACTCAAAATTTTCATATTTGATTAGTTAAATTATTTTAGAATATATTTTTCTAAAAATTTCATAAGTGTCATTATAATTTTTCCACACCCAACTTTCTAACCTTCCCCTTTGGTCACATATATATTTATAAATTATCTAATCAAAATTAAAATAAAATTTTAAAAAATATGGTGTCAAAATATAGTCTTCGTAAGTTGCTCTCTGTCATTTAATTCTGCATTTAAACATTCCAAATTAATTGAATTCAGACAAAAAAGAAAATTGTAGTTTTGAGTTTTTATGGTTGTTAGGTTCATAACAATAGAGGACAGAGTTTGTTTGGTAGTTAGATTAAAATTATATGAATATTAATTATGTGGATATTAATTGTTTCATCTCTTAGTTGCATAACATAATATATTAATTTTGAACTAACTTATACATACAATAGCTATGTAATTTTCTAAGTAATAAATAAATCATCATACGTTTTTTTCTTCTACCTCAATTTATATAATATATTTTCATTTTTTATTCGACATATTTTTTTATCTGATAAATATTTTATAACATTCAATATTACTTATGTTTTGTCTCAATTATTTGAAAAACAATCCACAAAGTGTAGTCTTTTCATATTTTAAAATTTTCATATCTAGTTAAACTATATCACATAAATTGAGATAAAAAATATTTAATATATGAATAATTTATTTTCTAACTAGCTAGCAAACATTGTATAACTTTTCTAATGGGGTTAGGTGAAGAAAAATGGGATTACAATATGGGGGAATTGAATCCTCATAAATAAAGCGAAAATTCAGATAACCAACCAACTGAGCTATTAAGTTATTTCTTTATTAGATATCAAATTAAACCATTCCTGAATAATCAATCATAAAATAAAGGAAAAAAGGACAAATATATTCCCGAACTACGTAAATGGTATGCAGATACCCTCTGTCATATTTTTGGGCCATTGGTACCCCTATCATCCAAAAATTAGAGCATATATGCCGTTCACTCTAACGGAGGACTAAATAGGGATACGTGGCGCAATCTTATCCGTCGATCCTATATTTAATAAATGTCGGATCGGTGGATAAGATTATGACACGTGTATGCCCGTTAGTATAAATGGTATATATACTCTAATTTTTGGACGGCAGGGGCACCAATGTCCCAAAAGTATGACGGAGGATATTTGCATACCTTTTACTATAAATCGGGAATATATTTGTCTTTTTAACCTAAAATAAATGACTAATTTCATATGATTAGAAAATTATAAGTTCAAGCTATGAAATTAACCTCTCATAGAAATTCATGATAAGATCACATACAATAAATCTTTATAATCCGATGTTTATTTTCTGATATTATACATAGCAAAAGTTTAATATTCCGAACTCTGAAGTCTCAAATCTTCCCGCCAAAATGTGCCGACCCAAACAGATAAGGCGCCGCCTATTTTGAAATGTGAAAAATACGCGGTCTTAGGTGGAGCCCACGTTACACAGCTCAAACATTTAGTTGGTGCCACCCCATACTTAGCTGTCAATTTTTTTTAATTTTTTTTTTTAAAATAAAAGCAATGAAAAATACAATATGATAACTATTTTAGTGTAAAAATACGATAGTTTTTAAAATATTTGTCAATTAATGAATTCGAAATATTCTATTCTCTTGATTGATGGGACATACGACTATTTTGTTGGTCCAAAATGTTTCAATAGAACTTTAAAGATTTTTTAAATATTTAAATGTCCCACTCATAAAAATTCAATAAAATTATTCAAATGTTTAATTTCTTACAAAATGTTTTCTTAACTGTCAAAATAATAATACTTTGAGTAAATTTTAATTTTGATCTTTTATACATTCAACCTATTTAATTTTTAATTAATTAAACTATGTTTTATTTTAAATTTATTTTTTGTACCAAATATATTATATTTAGGCTATTTTTAAGAGTATATTATCATCATAAAATAACTGTATAAACTTTACGTAATGCATATATAATTAAATAGTGAAATGATTAATATTTCAAGAATTTTGTAAATATTCATAAGTAAACGGAATAAAAGTGTACACATCAAACAATTGAAAGTTATATGTACTTTAATCGAATGTTGTGACGATTAAAATCAAAATTTATTAATAGCTAAGATATTAAAAGTGGTATTTGAAACTCTATATACAATCAAATAACTCCATAATAATCAAAAATCAAAATACTTTTAATTATTTTTGTTAAACCTTCATAAAAACTTACCATCGTTACTACATATTTACAAGTCCGCTACACTACAATAGTTCACTTACCACACATGAAATATAATGACACTAGACAAGCTCTAAGCTACAAATTTAATTGAAGAGATATTGACACAGAAAATTTCTCTTATGAAATATCACATATTAGAATCAATTCAAACACCCTTACAAATTAAACTTATTCTTTTAGGACATATAGTAAGTATATATATTTTAGAAATAAAAAACACCAAAATAAAAGGGGCACGTGGCACAATCTTATCCTTCGATTCGATATTTTATAAATGTCGGGTCGGTGGATAAGATTATGACATGTGTATGTCCATTAGTATAAAGGGTATATATGCTCTAATTTTTGGAAGACAGGGGCACCAATATCCCAAAAGTACGACAAAGAGTATCTGCATATCATTTACGATAGTTCAAGGAGTATATTTGTCATTTTTCCCTTGTATTTTTAATTGGAAAAAAGAATAAATATACCCCCGAACTAACATAAATGGTGTGCAGATACCCTACACCATATTTTTGGGACATTGATGCCCCTGTCGTCCAAAAACTAGAGCATATATGCCTTTCACTTTAACTGAAGACTAAATAAGCACATGTGGCGCGTCCGATATTTAATAAATGTCAGGTCGATGGATAAGATTATGACGCGTGTATGTCCGTTAGTATAAATGGTATATATGCTCTAGTTTTTGGACGGTAGGAGCACGAATGTCCCAAAAATACAACGGAGGGTACTTACATATCATTTACAACAGTTTAGGGGGTTTATTTGTCCTTTTTAATTTGCCTCATTTTTTGCATTACAAATTCATTCCCTCTCTCCACACGTTCAAACTTTGCCCCATTTTCAGTCAACACGTTCTCTGTTTTTCCTCTCCTCCATTAAATAAACATCAAATTCTCAACAAAAATTACTTGTTTTTCTCCAATTTGTAGAAAAATGAACATGGATATGGAGGAAGAAATGTGTACAACACCAAAAAATCAAGAATATCGAATCCAAGCACCATTAGAGTGTCCACCGGCTCCGAAGAAGAAGAAGAGTGAAAACAGAGCAGCAGCAAAAAGGTTCAAAAAGCCCAATAATACAGCCTACTTTCATTCTCCTGATATTGACGCCTTTTTTGCTGGGGTCGGAGCTAGAGTTTTAGTTATGAGTCCCGCAATTCAGTAAGTGGGAGATGTCTTTTTCTAGAATTCAGTAAACTATTTTTTCTAAGATTCGGAATCCAATAAGTTGTCTTTTTTTTAGAAAAATTCATAAACTTTAAATTCTAAATTTGTCGTAGTTATTTAATTAGCTAAGTTGTAAAATAGCATAGATATAGGCTATACATTTGTTTTTTTTTTCAGTTTTTATTTTTTTTTAATTATTATTTTGGGTGGATATATATATATGTTATGTTTGCGAGTGAAAAGTTTAATTACTTCAAAATAAGCAAGTATTTATGATTATTTTAATTTCTTTTTAAGAGTTAAATTAGCGTGTGTTATTAGTGATTCATTTGAATATGAAGAGCAATCGCTTCCAAATCTGTGTTGTGGTGTATTTAGGTTCGGTTGATCAAATATTTTGAAAAATATAATTTTGAGAATAAATTTCTTAGATATAATAAAAATGATTTACAAGTGACTTTTCATATTAATTACTATATCCTTCTACTCTCCAATATATCTTATCTTCACCTATCTCCTTAGTTTTGTTTCCTATCGGTCACAAAAAAGAAAATAAAAATATTATTTATTTTTTAATAATAAGTAAAATATTTTCATTCGTATCAAACACAACGAAATAACATGATGTAAAAAAATAAACTTATGTCCTACGGGAATAAAAAGGTTAATATTTAGCAAAAATTAAAATTCCAACATAAAATAAGGGAAAAGTGCTAATGACCATTCTGTTGGATTTCATTTGGGCCACAAAGAAAGCCCTCTAATTGAAGAAATATTAGATGAATCCTTATGGAAAACTTATGGCCCATGGATCCTCCATTCTGCTAGATGAATTCTTATACTTTCAAAGAATTACGTATCTTATCACGAATTTAAATTTTCTTACTATATATTAAGAAAAATATACTTAGCTACATGTATTCATGTTATTACCAGATACACTAAAAAAAGGAGAGACGAGTAGGATGAGGAGGGAGATAGTTATGTATCTTAGATATATAAGAGAGTGACGAACGACATGGGAGGGAGAAGAGTGAGGTGAGCGAGATTTGTCTATGTATCTGAGATACATGCAAATCTACTTGGATACAGTGTATTTAAAACAAATTACACCCAATTTTGACCCATTGTATCTCAAGATACATGTATCTGGACATATGTGAACACACCAAAATATGGTAAGAATCGTAATATTGCAAATTAGAGTGTATCTAATTAGCCCCTAAACTAGTGAGATTTCTATATCTTTCCAATTATTTAATTAGACAAATATTCGTAACATATTTACTAAAACATACTATACTTTAAAATAATTACATAATCTCTTGCTCTTTCTATGCCCTCTCTCTCTCTTAGTTTTTTGTGTTTTGTTAAATTACATATAAATGCTCTTAATAAGACTTTTTTTTAGTACTTACTAAACATTAGAAAATAAGTAAGAAACCAACTTATTTTTCAAGATAATATTTTTCATTGTCCTTCATACCAAACACCTCCTAAGTTTACCAAGTCCAAATTAAATATAGATAGTTAATTTCAACATAATAAATATTATTAGTAGGGATTTTGTGGTTAGAATAGTGTAATCAACCTTTTAACAAACAATTAGGTGGACATGCTTTTGGAATAAGAAATAAGAGACAAGGGCCAAAAAGGAGGTCAATGAAAGAAAAAGAAAGGTTGTATTTAGTAGTAGGTGTTTAATTTGTTTCTTGTTGGATTAGTCAGATATAATAATTAATCATTTTCGTCAATATTAAGGTTGTATTTAGTAGTACTCAAGAGCGAGCTCAGACTTCAATACAGATATCGAACATTGAGTTAGAAAATAAAAATATAATACATCCTTTTCACCCCTCAAGTTATTTTACAACGGTTATATATGTTAAATCTATTGATAACGTGAGTGCATTTTTTTCATTATTGTTTCAATAACATGTCGTGAAAATTACCAGCATTGTTTTCTAGGCTGCACATCAACTGATTATATAGTTTTAAATTATTTTTAAAGCAACTTAATAGTGTGTAAAATTGGGTGTTGAATGTAGCTTTTTGATTAGAAGTTCAAATGAATTCATAATTTTTTATACAAAGGTGTTTGTTTGGTTGCGAATTTAATATCAATAAATGAAAAATAGAAGTAACCGAAATGAAAAATAAATTTGATCTAAAAAAATCATTAATTAAATTTCTTAGAATCGTACTTATGCATGTTAAAAATTTAAATTCTGAATCTACTTATGATGATAGTATGACGTAACTATGAATTTAAGTGATATACACTGAGAGATGAGAATTTTCTAGCACAATTAGTGTATTTAATCTATGATAAACTGAAATAATTTTGTGGTAATAATTATATTATGTGGTAATAATATAAAATGAGTATTCATAACTAATACCCTATAAAAATATTGGTAAAGACTTTAGCGACTCTGAATACAATTACATTAACTCAATTACCTCTAAATATTTTTACGACAATAAATATAACCACTAAAAGAAATCTATTAGTACTACTAAAAGTGGTCAAATATAACTACACCCCAATGCTCCAAAATATGGTAAAACAAGTCATTTCTGCAACTAACTTAAGTTCCCTATATATTTTAGATTAAAAAATTCTTACTAGAAATGATGAGATGAACTGTCTCTGTTCCAATTATTTTAAATCACCTGAAAAAAAGGAGGAAAAAAAAAGACAATTTATGAAACTTCTATTTTTGGTTGATAGTAATTTAGAGAAAATATAATCAAGGATTAAGAGGTTAATTAAAATTGTATGTAAACGTCTTGAACCATATGAATAAAATACATTTTTATTACTACTTATTAGGACCAAAATAATATAATCAGGTATCATGTGAAGGTTAATAAAGTAAATCTAAAAATACGATAAATTAGACAACAAAAAATAAAAATACCAAAAGACACAATATTTAATATGGTCTGATCAATCTATCTATATCTATGAAATGAGATGAATAATCCACTATATAATAGATCGTATAATATATCGAGAGAAATACCTTACCAAATTTACTCAAAAAAAAAAGTTCATACAAGTGACAAAGTAATATTTGTGTCTCACTAATTCTCTCTTCTAAACAAGACTCTCAAACTCCTTTATGGGATGCTATCAAGTGAGAAGGAGAAGCGTCAAAATGATATAAACCATATTCTCCGTAAGATCCCCTTATCTCTTTCTTTTCCGAGCTCTGATTATGAAAGAAGGAACCAAGAAAAAGGTATCAACAACAACTTATTTTATTACAGGACCATTCATGATATTTATATCGATCTATTATACACCTTTACATCTAGCATTAGATAGATCTCATACAGTAACTATCTTAATATTACCGTATCTTTTATTTAAGAGACAATCACAAACAATTTTTTAATTGTAAATCTACTATAAGTAGACATGGTAATCTTTTAGAGATTAGTTTGGCATTTTCAAATTGCATATCAAAGCTGCAAAGCAAACAAGAATTAATATTATAACTTATATGCACTTGCAGTTTCACACTACTATATATAGTGTTTAACAATTGTAATAACTAAGTTATAAGAATACTATTTACTTTATTAATTACTCCGTAATTAGGCTTATTAAAATGACTTACATGTTGTTTAAGGTCATCCCAAAAAAGTTACACACAATTAGTGCACATAACAACTTGTTTGGAATAAGGCATCAAATTGTATTGTATTAATTATTATTGTGGTATATATTTCGATAAATATAATGTTTAAATAGATATATCGTATCATTCTCTATCGTTTCATATTGCAATAGACGGACAATTTGAAGAATGAACTTACCATATCAGAAAGAAAAAATACGATATGAATAAAGTTAATTTTCTTGTAAAAAAAGGTAAGATAGAATTACTTCATATAAAATTTAAGTTACAATAGAAAAAAGCAATATTAAATCATGCATGGTTGGTTGACTGAGTTAACAAAGAATTCACATCAAGTTTGAACTCAGTATGTTTAAAATTATAAATAAAACAGAATCAACAGAATATAATGTTCAAGAAAATCTTTTTTAATTTCCCCCAAGCATATGAAGTGGTCGTCAATTAAGAATAAAATAATTATGACAAGATGTTTTAATATTCACGCTAATTATTTGGTTGTGTACTTTGTTTGGGTGAATAATTAACAAAACAACATAAAAACTAATCTGAGTTATGAGTTATGGTGGGATGTTTCGATCGGTATTTCTCCACTTTTTTTTTAATCAGAAGTATTAGGTTCAAATCCCTGAGAATGAAAAACATCATATTGAGAGCATCGCTCTAAAAAATAAATCTTGCAATATCTGAATATAAATTAAGTCAGACCCAATAAGACTACCGAACAGAAAAATTAAAAAACAACAAAACAAAACCTAAAATTAACAGTTCAACCACAGATTAACACAAACAAAACAAAGGGGGTCAGAAAAGATTGAACATTTTAACTACTATAATGGAGACATTTCTAAACCCTCCCCCCTAAACTAAGTAAATGACAACTTATAGTTTACATGTCAAGTTTAGGATGGTCTTTAGATATTTTGTAATCTTTCTTTAATCGCGATTAAACTAATTAATCTTTAAAGTTGACGATATTAAGATGTTCTTACTTGTAATAATAAAAAGATTTACAATTGAACATGTTATGTAAATCATTTTACTTTATCAACACTCTAAAATTAAGGTCGACCAACATAACAAAGATCTCACAAGGTGACCAAATTCAATATTATTACCTAATTATGTCCCTATAAATAGTCCCCTAAATATAGTAATAATAATATCCTCCACAAAATGGGCTACTCATATTTGCTTTTTGGATTTGCCATTTTATGTCTATTGCCTCAATCAACATTTTGCATTACTAGGCATTATACATTCAATGTAACAACTTATAAACTTCATTTTCTTTTTCTTAATGTTATTGAAACTAACTACATTTTTGTTGTGTCTGTAGATTGTAAAACACAACGTAACGAGACTATGCACCACGAAGAGCATAGTTAGCGTGAATGGGCGTTTTCCAGGCCCTCGTATTATTGCAAGAGAAGGTGATCGAGTGATCGTTAAGGTGATCAACCAAGTTTCCAACAATATATCTATTCATTGGTAAGAAATTAGACAACACAAGAATAAGTATCGAAAAAAAGTTAGTTTAAACAAGATTGTATAACTATTATACTGTTTTGTGTTGTGATAGGCATGGAATTAGGCAACTTGCAAACGGATGGGCAGATGGACCAGCATACGTTACACAATGTCCGATTCAATTTAACAAGAGTTATACGTATAATTTCACGATCATCGGTCAGAGGGGAACTCTGTTCTGGCATGCTCATATTTCATGGCTAAGAGCAACGGTTTATGGACCTATTATCATCTTGCCACGACGTAACGAGTCATATCCATTTAAGAAACCACACAAGCAAATTCCAATCATGTTTGGTAAGTATCATAGTAAAACAGAACCATTAACATTAGTTGACACAAATGTTGATGTTCTGTTTTTTTTTTTTTTGGTTTCAGGGGAATGGTGGAATGTTGATACTGAGGCTGTAATAAATCAGGCTCTTCAGACCGGAGGTGGACCAAATGTTTCAGATGCATATACTATCAATGGCCTACCAGGACCTTTATATAATTGTTCCTCGAAAGGTATAATCAACGATATTGCTTAGACACTCCAAAAATGATGTTGAACTCGTGTAAGATTGTCCAAAAATGCACAACTTTTGGAAGATGTGACACACATCTAACGACATTTTTGAAGAGTCTGAACATCATAGATAATCAATGACTATAATGACAACCACAATGTTTCATACTGTTGATGTTGTGTGACCATCTTATCTAAAAGTTTAAGTTGTTAGAGAGATGACCACACTTCGAAATAGTATCATGAGTTTGAGTCTCATAACTACTAGATATCAAAAAGAATTTCTAGTTTTCCACGTGCTTAGTCTATGAAAAAGAATCAGTCATGCACGTGAAGAGGGCTTGTTGAGAATATAGTCAAGTAAATGAAATTGTGCTCTGTCTAATGACTTAAGCTTTTACATGAGATAATCACAGGCTACGACACATACTAGCATATGTTAACTAGGACGCGGTACTAAGGTCGTTTTCAAATTAACATATCATGTTTCTTCAGATACATTCAAGTTGAAGGTGAAGCCAGGAAGGACTTACATGCTACGTTTGATCAACGCTGCACTGAATGATGAAATGTTCTTCAGCATTGCCAATCACACCCTCACCATCGTTGATACAGACGCTATTTACACCAAACCATTTAACACATGTAGTATTCATCACCCCTGGCCAAACCACCAATGTTCTTCTCAAAACAAAACCACATTACCCAAACGCCACCTTCCTAATGGCGGCTCAACCATACTTCTCCGGTCTAGGAACATTTGACAACTCTACTGTTGCCGGTATCCTAGAATATGAATCCCCTTTACATAGTTCTCCCACCAACAAAAGTAAAATCAAACTTTTTAAACCAACTTTACCAAATATGACTTCAACAAGTTTTGTTGCCAATTTCACCAAGAACTTTCGTAGCTTAGCTAACACTCGATTCCCAGCAAACGTTCCACAAAACGTTGACAAGCGTTTTCTCTTTACAATAGGACTTGGTTCTAATCCATGCCCTAAAAACATGACATGCCAAGGACCTAATGGCACTAAATTTTCAGCATCAGTAAACAACATATCATTTGTCCTTCCAACGACAGCACTACTCCAATCTCATTACTTTGGACAATCTAATGGAATTTACACCACAGATTTTCCAGCAACCCCTCTAAATCCATTCAACTATACAGGATCACCACAACCAAACAACACTTTTGTAACCAATGCAACAAAACTTGTTGTCTTACCATTTAATTCGAGTGTTGAGGTTGTGTTACAGGACACTAGTATTGTCGGTGCTGAAAATCACCCCCTTCATCTTCACGGTTACAATTTCTTCGTTGTTGGTGAAGGATTTGGTAACTTTGATCCTAATAATGACCCAACCAACTTCAATCTCAAGGATCCTATAGAGAGAAACACGGTTGGTGTCCCTGCTGGTGGATGGATTGCTTTTAGATTCTTCGCGGACAATCCAGGTAATTAAAAACATTATTTGTAAACAAATGGATGTAAAAATAATAATAATGATCATACATTGTGATATATCAAAAACAGGAGTATGGTTTATGCATTGTCATTTCGAGGTGCACACAAGCTGGGGACTAAGGATGGCTTGGATCGTGTTAGATGGAGCGTTACCTAGTCAAAAGTTACCTCCTCCACCTTCAGATCTTCCTAAATGTTGAACAAGAACTGAAATTCAACTGCTCATTTCGTGATTTCTTGAGTGTTTTGATCTTCCTTTTTTTTTTTTTGGAAATTTTTTTCCTACATTAAGTTAATGTGTTATTACATTCTTTTCTGTTACATTGGAACAGTTCAAGAGGACTGTGATCAACAAATGCTCTTCATTTTTTTCGAGAAAAAATATTCAGCTTCTATTAAACAACAACATGTCCAATGTAATTCCACCTCTGTACGCAGATCTTACCCTTACCTTTGTGGGGTAAAGAGGTTGTTTTCTATAGACGGTTTAAAAATTGGAAGTGTAATGTACTTCTACATTTATGCAAGAAATAATATCGATTATTCTGAATGCAAGAAATATTAAGATAATTTGAAAGGAAGGTGATAATTATATTAATTCTCATTATTGATTTCAAACTTGTAAGAGTTTTGAATTTACAAAAATCCTTTAACTCTCTCTCTCACAATCAAATAAAAATAACATAGATGAACTGATAAGAAATGGAAATACAAAAGATACCCCACCAACTAAGAAAACCAAAATTGCACAAAATTAAATTCTCAACATTTGGGAAGATCCATTGGTGGAGGAGGCAACTTTTGATTTGGAAGTTTTCCATCTTGAACCAACCATGCCATTTTCAATCCCCAACTTGTGTGAACTTCCAAGTGACAATGCATAAACCACACTCCTAGTAACAAACAACAAACACACATACATCATTAATCGCAGAGTCAGAAAATTTAACCAGATATATAATACTTCGAATGATAGTTGAATGCAAATTCTTATAAAGTTACCTGGATTATCTGCGAGAAATCGAATAGCAACCCAACCACCAGAAGGGACACCTACAGTGTTCCTTTCAATAGGATCAACAAGGTTGAAATTTGATGGATCCTTATTAGGGTCAAAATTTCCAAATCCTTGTCCAACAACAAAGAAATTGAATCCATGAAGATGAAGAGGATGACTTTCAAGGCCAAGAATGCTTGTATCTTGCATTACTAACTCCACACTTGTGTTAAATGGTAAAACCATAAGTTTTGTGTCATTATGAACAAGAGTGTTATTTGGAGGGTTCCCAGTGTAATTAAACCAATTTAAAGGACTATAAGGAAAATCAGGTTTGTATACACCTTTTGATTGACCAAAGAAATGAGATTGAAGAAGAGCAGTTGTAGGTAATATAAATGACACATTATTGATTGAAGCTGAGAATTTTGTACCATTAGGTCCTTG
>JAJOOR010016710.1:0-19573 GCA_036250505.1 Solanum acaule
GGTTGGACTTGTGGAAAGGAAGGTTTCCACAATCAAACCCACATACCTCAACTTTGGAGAATTCTTGATGAAGATTGGAATGGAGAATTGAAGCTTGAAATTGAGTCTTGAATCCGAAATTAGAGCTTGAGATGTTTGAATTTAGTTGAGGATCTTGGTAGAATTTTGGATAGGGCTTAGAGAGTGTTTTTTAAGTTAAAAAAAAATGACTAAGTATGGGACATATCCCCTTTTTATAAAAAAACCGTCCCCAACACTTAGCCTCAAAAAAAAAAATAGCTCATTGGAAATTGCAAATTTGCACAGACAAGTTTTACGAAAATGGTCATAACTCCCTTATCCTAACTCGGAATGAGGTGAAACCAAGTGCGTTGGAAAGCTAATTCAAAGAGATTTAATTTAATAGGTTGTGGCCCTTCCAGTTCTTTGTGTGCTAAGAGATATGCCCCTTTAAAGTTGACCCTCCAAATCGCATTTTTTTCGATTTTCAAATTTTGATACGGTTGCTCTAAAATTCGGGTTAGACCCATTTCCCACTCAATTTGACCCCATGAATTAGAATATGAAGTCGAATTTCTGAAATCATGCACATATTTTGAGATATAAGGAAATTACAATTATAGGTGTTTCCGAAGCACATTTTCGGGCATTTTTGGGGTCGTTTCAACAGAGTAGATCCAGGATCTATCAAAGCATAAACACAATGGAAGAAAACAATCAATATGCTTGTCACAACATCTGGTGATGACTCTGAGTCCTATCGTTCAGCTAGTGAATATGTAATGTTTTGTCCACTACCATAACTAGATACTCCCTCTCTACCTCTGCCTCTACTTCTACCTGCTGATGTTTGGGGTCCATGCCCTGTAGACTATGCTGATGAGGAAGAACCTAATACTAACCTGGTCGACTGACCTATACCACCCTGACCTATGGTCGGACATTTTCTCCACCCATGCCTCTCTTGTCCACAAGAATAACAACCTATGGAACCCTATCTGCATCTCTCGGAATGCATCCTACCGCAAGTAGCACAATGCGGCGGGGCTATCCTAGCCTAGTCTGAACCCTTCTGTTGCTGAGAGCATGATGCTCGTGAACCCTCACATAGGCCTGACTGTCCCTGACGATCAAATCTACTACCCTGGAACTGTTGTGGTGGAGGTTTAGGTGGCCTAATAGAATATCGGGCTCTGGGACCACCCTGAAAATCTCCATGTGAACCAGCAGGCCTAACCCTCTTCTGTCTCTCTCTCTCGACCCTCTCACTTATATACTGTAAATGTTGGCGATCCTCTATGCCTTGTGCAAAGGACTGAATTCACGAGATATCCATATTATCATTTAGTGCAGCGATAGAACAAGTGTCAATATAGTCTGAGTCGAGCCCTCCCACAAATCTACGCACCCTATCATGCATCGTATCAACAAATGTTATGTTGGTGCATAACTAGACAATGAATCAAATATCAGCTTGTACTCTTAGACACTCATGCTGCCTTGTCGGAGGTTTAGAAACTGGTCCACCCGACTATCCCTAATCTCTCGAGGCAAATAGTGATCTATGAAAGCTTCTGTGAAGCTATCCCAAGTGGGTAGAGATGCATTTTTTCCCCTAGATCTCTCCCAACTCTCGTACCACAATACTGCAACATCGCGCAATCGAAATGATGCAAACTCAACTGACTCAGTCGCTGAGGCATACATGACTCTAAAGATCCTATGAAGCTGATCAATAAAGTGTTGAGGGTCCTCTATGTGATCTTTCCCTGTAAACTGTGGAGGATTCAAGGCAAGAAATTCACAAACTCTTGAACTTCCGGGCCCTTCAGAAGGTCCGGCAACATTTGGCGCAACTGGCTAGCGATGTGCTACTACTAACTGTGCTAACATATATACTGCACTCTTGAAATCCTGATCAGATGGAATAAAAGGAACTAGAGGTGGTACTGTTGGTGGAGCCGGAAGTCCTGTATCCCTTAGAGGCTCCTGAAGCAATGGAGAAGCTATAGGGGCCTGAGAAGATGTCTCCCCCTGAGTCTCACAATGGGCTACCTCCACATGTGGTACCTTGCCGATACCCTCGCCCACAGATGTATCTAGCCCCTGGCTAGTTGTGGTCTGTCTGGTGTCAGCCATCTCTATCTACATACAAGTATCAATTATAAGCCAAAAACCTCAACCCTTAAGACACCACTCTATAGCACGAGGTAAGCAAATGAAGGATAGTCATTCTAACATGCCCGGTAGCTTCTTGCTTATCGAATGTGGTGCACAACACATTGATAAACAAGACTCTACTAGACAAGGCTTACAGACTCCCTAGGATACGACGTTGCTCTAATACCAAGTTTGGCACGGCCCAAACTCGAGGGGCACAACTGGCTCCTAATGCCAAAACTCAGGCCCGAGCCGACCTTACTGAACCATTTGCTACTAGCGCATGACAGCCACACGCAATCAAGAAAATAAACAAGTATATCTCGGCTTAAAACTAAGCCCTCGGTCGGCAAGGCCCATGTCAACTGATCTATAAAAGAAATAGCTACTCCCAGGAGATCATATAAATAAATAGTCAACTAGCACAGAAGTCCTGATTGGGCCGTCGAGTCCACCATGATATCTATACCAAAACTGAAAGCAGGTATATATCAAGACAATACATCAAACAGCTCACAAGCTTCAACAAACCAACAAACTAGACTAGTATGGCCATAACGTAGCTATACACCCCACACAGTAGTCTGCAAGCCTCTAAGCTAGTGTTTGGCCAAAGATTTTCAAATATGTTTGGCAAATATTATTTGGGTGAAAATTCGGGTGAAATTTCACCATGTGTTTGACCATACTATTTGAGAAACATATTTGACTTTTTTAGAAAAATGTGATTTATACCCATAAGTTTTAAAAACTATCAAAACTAACCATAAGTTTGTATTAGAAGTCAATGGATCTTTGTTGCAACAAATAACAAGTAGTGTCCATGACACTGGAGCAATGTGGTAGTTTGGAGTGAGTGCAACAAGTACCATTCCATACATCGTGAAGTAGACAAAGCACATGACTTTGTTACCCTTGGCCAATTGTTCATCATTTTCATCAACAACCATATCATCACTTTCATATTTCATCACTACTTTGGTGTTCACGTAAAAAAATATGTTATACAACGCAAATAACTACTATAGAGGATGTTTTTGTTAAATATAAAAGTTTAGTGTAAAATTTTAATTTTTAAAAGATCACAAATAATGAGATTTGGCCCAAATACTAGAAAAAAACTAGTATTTGGGAATTTAGGATATTTGCCAAAACAATTTGCCAAATAATGACAAATTGTATGAACAAACACTATTTGCCAAAATTTCCCCCAAATATTACTTGGGAAATCAATGGCCAAACGGGCCCTAAGAGTAGTAAAGATTGGCGGGACAGGGTCCCATCCTACCCATAAAGATATATACAACAAAAGGTAACAAACCTCCCAACTCTGGCAGCTCCGGAGGAAAGGGGCTAGCCAATCGGATAGAAGTCAATCCTACTGCTGAGGAAGTCTACTGGGACGTCTGTCGGGACCTGCATGCATGAATGCAGTGCCCCCAAGGCAATGTGGCGTCAGTACAAAATAATGTACAGAGTATGGAAGGCTATATACTAAGTGAGCAAGTATCATAATAAACCAAAAACAATCACATAAGGAAATCAAAATTTTAGATAAGCAAGCTAACTAGCTACTGAATCTAAAAATACAAAAATGATCAAACATCAACCTAACCAAGCACCCATAAGCTTGGCAGGTACAAACAACATACCACCTACCTAGTCCCCCATAAGCCCAGAAGTACCAAATCAATCTACATACCCCTATTGGTAGCCCCTTGTCTTTATAAGAAGTCACATAGCCCTTTTTGGCAACGATATAGCCCCGTAGGCTACACATAGCTCTCTTAGGCAACATCATATCTCTATGGGCTGTACATAGCCCTCTTTTGCATCAACATAGCCTTGTAGGCAACACATAGCCCTCTTTGGCGTCAAAATAACCCTGTAGACAACACATAACACTCTTTGACATCAATATAGCCCTGTGGGCAACACATAACCCTCTTTGGAAATAACATAGTCCTATTAGACAACATCATAGCCCCCATAAGTAGTTCATAGCTCAACAACTAACCACAATAGCCCCAAGGGCAACAACAAACAATTAAATAGGCTAACGGCGAGCAATTTAGCTATAAATAATATATATGAATAATCTCCAAGTCGTTCCTAACTTAGGGTCGTTCTTAACAGATTATGAGTCCCTAAAATGAGGGTTTATAACTACTCAATCAGCCAGCCACTCACAATTATATCTACAAGATCACCAACATTAACTACCTCTAAGGAAAGATGTCGAACGAAGGGAATAACCTTAACATACATTTCCAATGAACGCTCAAAAGACTGTAGTTCCTTCATGAAAGTTGTTCCTTATGTACTAAGCTTCACAAACACTATATACACACAGTTGGTACGCACCTATAAACAGTTCATAATTAATCTTAAATTGGTAAATTCCCTCCTTGTCTTTCCACGAAGATACGAATTAATTTAGACGTTTTGAAAAGTCAGGGTGTTACAATTTGTCCCTCCCACTAACGGAAGAATAATTCGTGACACGTGTCGCTTTCCTACGACTCAATCCGGTTTGACCTACTAATAAATCCAAATCCTAAAACCCGCCCATTATCTTCTTCTTCGCTATTTTTTCTTTCTTCCTTCTCTTCCCCGTCGCTTTTTCCGACGAGCTTCAAACACTTTTATCCATCAAATCCTCTTTATCAAACCCCATCATCAATGTATTCAAAAGTTGGGAACCCAATACTCCTCTCTGTAAGTTCACTAGCATCACTTGCAATTCTGATGGGCCAGTCAAAGAAATCGAGCTTTCGAGTTAAAGAATTTCTGGGTTTGTTTCGTTTGATAAAATATGGTCAGTTAACTCATTGGAAAAGCTCTCTGGGTTACAATTCATTTTCTAGGAAAGTTACTAATGATTTGAACTAGTGTGTTAGCTTGAATTACTTGGATGTTGGTAATAATGAATTTACTGGGTCTTTTCCTGATATATCTTCACTCACTGAGTTAACCCATTTTATGCAAATAACAGTGAAGTAGGATCATTTCAATCAGGGGCGAATTTATGTGTTAAAATTGGGTCACCGGAACCCGTGGTCATCCGACTAAACTCGATATATTACTTGTATAATTATTAAAGAATATATTAAATAAACACTTGTGGAACCCGTTCTTAAAGTTGTTGGATGGTTCACTGGTTTGACAGCCAAATTTATCACCAAGGTCTCGAGTTCAATCCCAGCCAGCTACATTTCGCTTCAATTTTTTTTAGTAACTAAAAACACACGTTTTTCAAAAAAAAAAAAGAAATTCTAAAGCAATGGTGTACCCGTTTTCTTGAAATCCTGGATTCGCCTCTAATTTCAATTAGTTATATTTTGCGTTTTTCCGATCTGATTTTGAATCTCTAAATCTAGTATCTTTGAGGTTGTGATGATGAATAATTATACCATCAAACTTTGAAAGTTTATAGATTAAACTTGTTTATTCAAATACAATTCTCTGATGCCTCTTTCTTAGTATGAATAACTACTGAAAACTTCACTATTTTTCTTTAATTATGATTTATGATAAAAAGGCAATAAATTAGAGTCTCTGATGCGCTTTGTTGATAGTGTAATCAGCTTGCCGATACTGAAATTTGGGGCGGGTATTTAAATTTGGGTTTATTAATGGGTCAAACCAGGTTGAGACGTAGGATTGCGCCACGTGTCGCTAATTATTCTTCCGTTAATGGAGGGGAAAATGTGCACTAATTATTGGACGGTAGGGGCTCTGATGGACGAAAAGTATGACGGAGGGTATTGACGTAGCATTTTCTAAAGTTTGGGGGTATATTTGTCCCTTTTTCCTTTAATCTTTTTCATACAAAATTATTTTTTGACTTCTTTGATTATCATTTTTCGAATTTCTTATTGTTTTCTTTCAATTTTAGTGTAAAGAAAAAAAATTTAAAACTAGTTTTTTGGCGGCTATATTGTAATTTAGTTTTAATATTTATAAAAAAAGAAAAATGGGGCATCTATAAATTTTTTTGCAAGGAAATTAGTGAAACATAAATAAATTTGACCATCAAAATAACAAATTTAAATTAGTCCCTGAGACAAAAAAGTAAAAAAAAATACATGTGAGGAGGATCAAATATACCTCCATATAGATTATATTTTTTCAAGAAAATAAATTAAAATTATTTTTTCTCTTCCGTTAGAGGGAAAAAATATATGTGAGCCATTTGTATAATAATAAATGTATTTATTAATCACTTTCCTAACAAGTGATATATCAACTCTAAATAAAAAAGTTATTCTTTTCCCATAAATATCCACATAACTTGCTCTACGAATTCATGTAGTTGCAGCACAAGAAAAACATAGCTAGAACATGAAAGAAATGTGAACTTGTCCACATGAGATAATTACCACTTTCCAACCAATGAGCATGCTTAAGAAATAATCAGCTACCAACAAGGATTGTAATAGAGTGTTAAATACTTATTTATTCTTAATCAAGAGGTTTCGGGTTCGAGGCTCCTTGGGTACAAAATCGCCTTTATTAGAGAGGGTTTTACCCCAATGTGAGATTTTTTGGTGTGAATACAAATTTAATCGGGCTTCAATATGGATACCGGACACAGGATGGAAAAAAAAATAATCATCTACATTTAGGCACACCATTCTCTAGCCTACGATACAGTAGGTGCGTGCTTATCGCGCGTTTCTCTCTCTCCTACTCTCATCCTCATCTACCTTTTGCCCCCCACCGGCGTTTCAAGATTCTTGTGTTACACCAGAAAAACCCCTTTAGATCTCACAATTTTGCTCTGTCATTCTGTTTTATCTCTGTGTTTGTTCAATTTATCAAGAAAATGGACTTGGACTGATTGGTTTTGCATCCTATTTTTCTTTTACCTTAGTGTTCAAGTCAGTCTTAGTGATTCGTGAGACACAGTCTGTTACAGTGTACAAACACAAGTGGCAAGTTTTTGGATCCTACATTATCGGAAGGACATAGTGTATGTTGCAATTAGAGTGTATGGGAGGGATATGTGCAGAATAGAGGGAGTAATGGAAGAGAGGGAAAGGAGAAGAAGGAGGTGGGGATTGGGGCTAAAAGGGACAGCTTTAGGAGATAGTCGTGTGGAGAAACTGAAGAGTTGTATAGTTTTCCCACGGTCTAGAGTGAAGTTATGGATAATAAGGGCTACAACAATGGTGCTATTGTGGACTTGCTTGGTACAATTAACGACATTGGGGGAACTTTTGGGGCCTAGTGTTTTCAAAGGATGGCCTTGTTGCTTTTCTCAGGAGTCTGCTGCATCATTTCTTGTTAAATCACTTCCACCAAAGAGTGAGCAGTTTTGTTTCCTTCCTTTTTGATTACTATTGATAGATTGCATCTTTTTTCTACTATTGTACTTGTAATGATATACTAGTATTTTTAAAAACCGAAAACGGAAGTTTTCAATACCATACCATGCCCACCCTTTATCAGTCAGGATGATGAACAAAAGGGAAACAACCATGGAAATTGTGTTATAGTAAAGAGAATACTGCTTTTTCCTAAGAGAAAATATGAAACTATTGATGCATTAGATTAATGTTATGTATGCACATTATTGAAGGAGGACTTGTTAATGAAGAGATCTTTCTTCAATTTTGGGGCATGATGCTGATTATAGTATAGAACTTCGAAACATGTGGTTAATATGTTTGAGTATATTGCTAGGATATCTTAGTTGAGTAACTAAAAGAGGTACATATTCAAGTTGCTGTCAGCAGTTATTCTATTAACGAAATAATTATTGGGAAATTTCCTCTCTGTGCATACGTTTTATTTTTGCTCTGTTGCATATCTTCCCATGGATTTACAGTTGTGACTTCTAGTCCAAACAATTAGCGAGACTGACCATTCTAATGATTATTTCTGAATTCAGGGGTTTACCAGAATAATGGTTATCTCATGGTTTCATGTAATGGAGGTCTTAATCAAATGCGAGCAGCAGTGAGTTACTTTAGATTATATCAGTTTACTCTCTCATGTGGATGTAATAAGACAAGATTACACCATTCTGAATTTGACTTTCCCCCTTTTTCTTTGCCTTTTTTGTTGTTCCAGATATGTGATATGGTTGCTATAGCAAGATATTTGAATGTGACTCTTATAGTGCCCGAGCTGGATAAAACCTCCTTCTGGGCTGATCCGAGGTGTGTGTCCTTGAAATTCTTGTATTTTTTTTGTGGTCTTATGAATCACTAGCTTCTTTAGAAAAAGTATGATGATCTGTCATACAATTTAAAAATGCAATCTTGAGTTGCAGTGAATTTCAAGACATATTTGATGTTGATCATTTTATAACGTCCTTGAGGGATGAAGTTCGAATATTGAAAGAGCTACCCCCAAGACTGAAGAGGAGAGTAGTGCTAGGAATGATTTATACCATGCCTCCTATTAGTTGGTCTGATATTTCTTACTACCAAGATCAGGTTTGTTCTTTCATGCCACAATGTGTTGTACGTGATACTTGCAGCCTCTTTCCTAGTAATGACTGTCACATTTGCTGAATACAGGTCCTTCCATTGATTCGGAAATATAAAGTTGTTCACTTGAACAGAACTGATGCTCGGCTTGCCAATAATGGTCAACCTTTTGAAATTCAGAAACTGCGATGCCGAGTCAATTTTAGTGCCTTAAAATTTACCCCTCAGATAGAAGAGTTGGGTAAAAAGGTTATTCGACTTCTCAGGCAAAAGGGTCGTTTAATGGTGCTGCACCTGAGGTATGAAATGGATATGTTAGCTTTCTCTGGCTGTAATCAGGGCTGCAACAAGGAGGAAGTTGAAGAGTTGACAAGAATGAGGTGAAGTAATATCTTGTAGTCAGCAGTGGCCTTAAGTTATCCCTCTTTCTTTGTCTGATCTAATCCTTTTACAGATACGCGTATCCGTGGTGGAAAGAAAAAATCATTAACTCTGAATTGAAAAGAAGAGATGGTCTCTGTCCTTTGACACCTGAGGAGACTGCTCTTACTTTAAGGGCATTAGACATTGATTCTAGCATCCAAGTTTATATTGCTGCTGGGGAGATTTATGGTGGGACAAGGAGAATGGCGCGTCTTGCGGCAGCTTATCCAAATTTGGTAGCCAGAAAGCTCCAAGTTTTCCTTTAAGCTTTGGAATATGTTTCCCTGAATTGGCTGACTCTTGCCTTTTGTGCTGGTTCTTGTTATGAGCAGGTGCGGAAGGAGACACTACTAGAGCCTTCTGAGCTTAGGTTCTTTCAAAATCACTCTTCACAGATGGCAGCACTAGATTATCTTGTTTCACTGGAGAGTGATATCTTTGTTCCAACATATGATGGAAACATGGCTAAGGTTGTTGAAGGACATCGCAGGTATTTTCTGCTGATAAGATTCTCTATTTATGCAACCTATTAGGAGCCGTGGAAGAAATTAATAGGGTTTGCATGGTTTATAACTAGCCTCTCATTAAAGATGCATATTATTGTGAAATATTCTACCGGTTAATAGTCTCATTTCAATTTTAGCTTCTGTAGTAAAGAATGTACTTTATAAGTAGCTTTTGATTAAGGACTTCTATGTAAAAGTCTCCCATTTTATGCAGACATCTTGGATTCAAGAAAACGATTTTGCTGGACAGAAAGCTCCTCGTAGATTTGATAGACCAGTATTATGCTGGATTGTTTACGTGGAATGAGTTTTCTGCTGCTGTTAAGGAAGCTCACTCTGAACGCATGGGAAACCCTGCTAAGAGGTTGGTTATTCCTGACCGACCTAAAGAAGAGGATTATTTCTACTCCAACCCGTGGGAATGCTTAGAACCATCTAATGAGAGTAAAATATCAAGTATCATGTAAACTCATGGTGGTGGTAAGATAATAGCTATTAGAAGAAAAGACTGCCGTGCAGTTCTGTGACATGCTTAGAGAAATACTTCTCCACACTGCATGACAGTTGAGAAACAGGATATCGCGTGGAGGCGGCTATTGGAGTTCAGGATGAGGTGCATTTCTGAGCCCCAGAAGACCTTCGTAGCCTCGGGGCTGGTACATTAGAATGTGGTACGTAAATTAATAATCGATTTCATGTATAGAAGCTGCCCTGTTGTTGCTGAATTACACCTGTGCCGTGTACACAAGAGGGGTGAAATGTAGATTTATATTATTGGATGTAGGGATTCACCAATACCTTCGTTGGGGGTTCCATTCTTTTCCTTGTAGCCCATTTAAACACTTGGCTGATTATTCTTCATAGTTCATGTTATTTGTAACATGACAAACATTTGAGCAGTTAATGGAAATTTATTTGATCAGATGGGAGTTTATCTGCTTTTGTTGGTATACATGTTGACAGAGTTCTGATAATTTTTTAGGCTATGTAGAACTTCTACATCCATTTAGCTATTCAAGTTCATATTGAGATGTATAAATAAATTTAGTATGTAAAAAGAAGAAAAACTATGGTAGTTACATTATTTTTACATCAGCACAACCACAAGCAAGACCTATAATTTTCTAGGATCAATGTACATCTAGCTAAAGAGGGTACAATGGAATGGAAAAAGGAGAAGATCCATTTAAGTAATATTTATTAGTGGGGAATATGATTTAGTCCATGTAGGTGATATTATTAGTGGGAAATATATTTTACTTATTTCACACTTTAATTTTTATATATATGGTATGATGATCATGAGTTGATCTTAAAAGGAGAAGTAAAGATACATATAGCTGCTACTGAACATTCTTAGGCATTGCTTCGATGTGTCAAGTCAATATTAGACAAGTAAAAATGGACAGATAAGTATTAGTTAAACAAATCCTTCAATTCCATGTCACCTAAAATTTTGCTTAAACTTCACTATGTAGTATTTGGTTAAACAACTATGGATAAGGCCAACTCCACCCTCAAAGTTTGTTTATTTCCAGTAGTTGATAATCAAATAAGTGGTACTCCATCTAAAATATGCAACTTGCAGTATTTTGTTGACACTCTTAATTTGTACATGTCAATAGATGGAGTATGTATGTATGAAGTTATTGGTAGTTGTTAGGAAGTAGCCCACTTGAATATATATAGAGATAAATTCCATTTTCTTTGGTTGATAGAGTCAAGAAGTAGTGGGATTCCTCAAATTAGCCAACTTGAGTTAATTAAAAGAATACTAACATATTTAGCTCATGAATTTTAGTATAAATAGCAAGGCTGGCTTAGGTTCATAGACACACATTGGCACACGGAACATAAGTGAGAGACTCTAAGTCCGTGATACAAACACACACTTATTCCTTTGAAGAGTGATGAAGCATTTTAGCCATCCACATGATCTTCGTACCATAGAGGTACCAAGTGAAAACCTAACAAAATCAAAAACTTGCTTTGGTTGCAACCTTCCCCTCTTTGGTTCTTGTTACACTTGCTCTTCTTGCAACTTCTACCTTCACAAATCATGCTCTCACCTCCCACAATCTACTCAAAATAAATTCCATGAACAACACGCCCTACGCCTTCTCTATCCGCCCAACTGCACCACTGCTCCATGCCATCTTTGTGGCACATCCCGCAGTCCTACTTTCACCTACAATTGTACTCTTTGCGACTTCAATATCCATGCAAACTGTGCTCATCTTTATGAAACCAAATCACGAGATGATAACGAACATCATCTTTTGTCTTTCTTTAAGAAAAAACTCAATGAACTAAAAACGGCTAATTCTGAGATTGATTCTGTAAAAACATTCATTAACTCCTTAAAAGATGAGATGTCTGGACAGGCGGATGAAGAAATTCGACAGAAAGAGGAAGCAGCTGCATTACGACGACAAGAGAATGAGATGCTTTTGCAGCAAAGAAGGAATAATCTCTTCTTACAGCGCATGAAAAATGCTTCTGATTCCATTGATTTTATGGGACAAATTGGATCATCCTCTAACTACAAAATATACAGGTACTAGTAAAATTACTTTTTGTCATGTTGGAGTAAATGGACTTTATTTTACTATTATGAGTTCAATTACTTTATTGTGACCAAACAGATAATTTGAGCCTTCATTCGTTATATTAACACGTGAAATTGTCGTTTCTTAATTTCGTGTCTTGTGTGCATGTAATATGCATCGCCATATTTGTATTCTTCATGTTGTGGTTGTTGTTTTCCAATTGAAGCTTGTAATTTTAATTTGAAGAAAGAGTGAGTTCAAATTTCTTGTGTTCATGTAATATGCATCTCCAACATTTGTATTCTTCAAGTTGTGGCTTTATTTACTTTTGTTATTTGTAATTTTATTTTGAAGAAAGAGTGAGTTCAAATTTTTTGTTTGGTGATTTGAGTGACATTGTTGATTACCTCAACAATTGTTTCCCTTTTTAATTATCATGTTGCGCTTTTCGAGAGTTAATTTGACTAATTTTTAAAGCTAAATTAGATTACATTTATTCAATATTTTAAAATAAAATTTTAGATATTTAAAAACTATACGAAAAGTACTATAAATTGCAACCTTTTTCATATCAATATGATGAAAAAATACATCCTAAAATATAAGTTAAAATTGATATCGTTTGATTCTCAAAAAGGAATTCGATGAAGATAGTAATTTAACAATGGAGAAGGGCCTAAAATGCCCCTCAAGTATTTGAATTGGTACAAAATTACCCTCCATCCACCTATCGGCCCTAAAATACCCCTGACATTCACCTTTCGGCTCAAAAATACGCTTATGTCTAACGGATCACTCTCATTAGGTGGATGGAGGATAATATTGTACCGAATCTCATAGTTTAAGGGCATTTTAGGCCCTTTTCCGTCAAAGTAATTTGAAATTACTTAATATATAAACTCACATGATTGACTTGATTTTGAATTTCATAGTAAATTTAAAATTCTATAAAGGTTAGGCATCTACTCTCTAAACTACTCCCTCCCCGGCCTTTCACTTCCTATCTCTTCCATTTTTTTTCTATTTGGATTTTGTCCACAATTTTAATGTTTTTTAATTTATGACAAACAAGAGAGAAAAAAGGGAGAAAAATAATGATGCATTCATATAGAAATAATTAGTTCAATAAAAGATGACTTAATCAAACAAATATGTACAAATATTACATTTTTTTTGTGTGTACCCAAAATTAAAAATAAAAGAATAAAAATAATCATTTCTTTTATCCCCACCAATCACCATCATCCCATCATGACAATAATACTAATTAAAAGAATATAAATATGTGAGTTCATTTCAAGTTTGAGTCCCGAATATCCTAATTAAGAATAAGAGATTAAAAAAAGAATAAAAGAAAAAATGAACAAGACATTTGGATAATTGAGCGAAAATTTTATATTAATAAAAATAATAATATTTTTAGATGGACAATCAGTCGGGGTAATTAAGTATGGATTTTAGTTGGATCCCCATTTATGAGTTGAGTTACGTTATAATGAATTGGGGTTGATTTAAAATAGGCCAATAGGAAGATATCATGAAATTATTTTTTCAATATTATTTTCAAGTGTATCGGGTCAAAATATGAATCATAAGTGGTTTTATAGAAAAATAGCATTTTTAAAAATATCGTTTTTATTATTTATTTGAGAAGGGTTTAAATTTGGACCAATAACATTAAGTAATATAATAAATAAATATTTAATAATTTTACTTTAAGGGAGCTATTAAAAATAAGGACAAATATGAGTCAAATGATTAACATCGAAGGTATTTTTGAACCGAAAGGTGGACGTCAAGGGTATTTTAGAGCCGATAGGTGGATGGAGGGTAGTTTTGTACCAATTCAAATACTTGAGGGGCATTTTAGACCCTTCTTCGATTTAACAAATATTTACAATGTATTACAATTATGCTCATCGAGTTACAACGTTATATAAGTATATTCATAATGAGAAGTTGTCTTTCAAATGTACTTGTTTTTACATAATTTCTAATTAATAATACAGTTGACAAAAGTAGAAATCAACAAATTTGTCCTTCCAATACAATATAATGTAAGAGTTAATGTTTCAATTATTTTAAAATAAATTCATCCGTGCAAAGTTTTTGAAATATACAAAATACATGAATGTGAATTGTAACATTCATTTTGTTTTGATTCTATGTTATAAGTTTTTTGGTAGATATGTTTTTTTTCTCAATTCATGAACCTATAATATATTTAATTTAATTAAAATCTTTACTTACAAAACTTTTGTCCTATAAATTGAGTTTCTTTTGGTTGGAAAAAAAAAAGCACTCAATAAAACTACTTTTCAGTAGAAAATCAATTGTGAGACATTCATCAAAAGGTAAAATCACCAATTCAAGAATAGAAGAGCAAAATTCTTGAATGCCACTTATTCTGTGGCTTAGTTGAATCTCGAAGATGGAGTTCTTATTATTTATTCTTTCATTTGTTCGTGGGAGAGACTCCCACTATCTTCAAGAAACATTTTAACGTGCCTCTAAGCCAAGCAAGTTTTGTTTTGGATTTCTTGTACTTTTGTCATTTTTGTTCTAACAATTCGAAGATAGTTGTCTCTATGACGTCCATATCAATATCGAATAGTGTTCCATCTTTGCCTCATCCTAATTTTGAAATATTTGATGATAAAGACTTTCTAGATGACATGGAAAGATGAAATTCTTTGTCAAATGAATAAAGTTGGCATCTATTCTTGAGAGACCATAATCTCAAAATATTTGAGAGAAGTTTGCATAATCTCATTCGAACAGAATTGAACAAATAAATCTGAATTATAATCTCTCTTTCGAGCAAACAATAGATATCAAATCTAGATTGCATGCATTAAACTAATTACCCTACTCCAATCGATCTCTTTTGATCATCAATCAGAGATCGAGAATAGGATTAAGTTTGCAACCTTAACCCATGAATTAACCTCATGCTAATTAGCCTAAATCCATGAATAAACAACAATAAAATAGAGCAAAACACAATACCCACTACATTAAATCAATAACCAACTCCATAATTGCACCCCTAGAATTAGGGTTTAACCGCCCATCACAAAAAGTAAAGAGATTACACCTATCATGCGCAATCATGAATGTGATGAAATTAAGTAATTATAATCAACACCCACTTTGATTTCAACTTGAAATTGTCAATTTCAAGAGTGAAATTAAAACCCTAAAACTAAAGATGTTTTTCACAAGGTAAGAAGTCTCATGCAAAAGAATCTCAAAAACTCTGAAAAATTCTCTAAAAAGAACTCATATTTTCTCTTTCTTTTGGGCTATTTATAGTTTCCCAAAATTTGGCCTAAAATTCACTGCATGACAAACTTGGCAACATTAGTCAGGCTCACCGAACACGATCAGCGGATCGTCGTCTGTTCCTCAACTCCTCTTTCATTTTCTTTAGTTGTTTGAACCTCAATTGGCAAACTCGTTCGATTTTGCCTTTCACATTTGGCGGATCACTGATTACCACCTTTGTTCTCCTTTTATGCCTTAAGTTTTCATCTTCGGCGATGGTCAACTTGTTCGCCCTTCTTTGTCAGCGAGTCGGCGTTTCACATTATGACATATTTAGGGGTATTTATGGACAATGACATGAAAGTGCAAGGAAAACTAGTTGCTACTGGCTAAAGAATGAATTATAGGTCATCAAATTGAGTAACAATAGAGAAAGTGATAATTGACTAATTTATGAAAAAACATTCAATATTGAGAAGACAATTATATCAAAGAACAAATTAATATTATAATTGTAAATATGTAGAAGATAAAATTCATGAAAGAGTAAGAATTTTACAATCTTTCAAGTTCTTAATTTATGTGACAATACCAAATTTCTAATATTCAGATATTAGAAAATAATCATTAATAATCTCAATGAGGTCATGGATTTCGCACGGATAAGTTATCTAGTCTTATATATAAGAGCTTTTAAAAGAAAGAAAAAAACATATTTTTACAACACCACTCATTTAATTTAAACTCGCGTTCTATATTTAGAATTCAAAATTTACTTCTTCAAACTTGCAAATAGTTGTGATGTTAATGTTTAACGCCCTTAATCAGCTACATATGCAAAGTTTCTTAAAAAAGATAATTGCACCTTAAATGACGTTGTTGTGTAAATAGGCCGACTCATTTATTGAAAAAAAGTAGTGAATAATCTTCTTATTCATGATTTGTACACAGAGTACACAGTACAAGAAAACATTATAACTAATAGGAAATGAATGGATTAAGGAATAATACATTCAAGAACCAACAACTGATAACTTATTGTAAGGAATAATTAAGTTACTGAAGCTATTTCTCCATGAACAAGCAGTGAGAACAATATTGAGCAAGAAGGCCAGAGGAGAAGTTGAAGCAAACTGGTCCATGTCATGAAGTATCAATCTTCCAATTGTAAAATAGAAGATCTTATTCAATAAATTAATTGATTTCTGCCATTGGAGTTTGAATCTTTCCCTCAAGAAACCATTCTTTATTTTGTGCATCAAATTGAAATCTGAATAGAAACAACCAAATAGAAGATTAGAGATTTATTTGGAAAAAAGAAAAGTCTTCTATAAAAAAATATCACAATTCAAATAGCTACTCACTTGATTGATTCGGGAGAATGGTTGAGCTCCTAGAAATACTTAGTAGTGAGTTGGAGGTGGTGGAGAAGCATAAATGTATGCTGGTGGAGGAGGTGATTTCACGGGTGGAGGAGGTGAGCTGTAGTAATAGGGTGGAGGAAGAGACTTTACTGGTGGAGGTGGAGAGTGGTAGTAGTAAGGTGGTGGAGGAGAAGGTGATGGTGGAGGAGGTGACTTGTAGTAGTAGTGTGGGGGAGGTGATGGGGATGGTGGAGGAGGAAACTTGTAGTAGTAGGGTGGTGGAGGAGATGGGGAAGGTGGTGGTGGTGACTTGTAGTAGTATGGTGGAGGGGGAGAAGGCGATGGAGGAGGAGGAGACTTGTAGTAGTAAGGTGGTGGAGGAGATGGTGAGGGTGGAGGAGGAGACTTGTAGTAGTAGGGTGGTGGAGGAAATGGTGAAGGTGATGGTGGTGACTTGTAGTAGTAGGGTGGGGGAGGTGACGGGGACGGTGGAGGAGGAGACTTGTAGTAGTAGGGTGGTGGAGGTGATGGTGGTGGTGGAGACTTGTAATAGTATGGTGGAGGGGGAGATGGTGATGGAGGAGGAGGAGACCTGTAGTAGTAGGGTGGTGGAGGTGATGACGATGGTGGTGGTGAGGACTTGTAATAGTATGGTGGAGGAGGAGATTGTGATGGTGGTGGAGGAGACTTGTAGTAATAGGAGGTGGGGGAGAAGGCGATGGTGGTGGTGGGGACTTGTAGTAGTAAGGTGGGGGTGATAGTGAGGGGGGTGGGCGTGATTGTGACGGGGATGGGGGTGATTTATAATAGTATATTAGTGCAGGTTTTGGTGATGGTGGCGGTGGAGACTTATAGAAATAAGGAGGTGGTGGAGACTTAGTTGGTGGAGGCAGAGATTTATAAAAATATACTGGTGTAGGTTTTGGTGATGGTGGAGGTGGAGACTTGTAATAATAATGAGGTGGTGGAGATTTAGTTGGTGGTGGCGGAGATTTGTAATAGTAAGTAGGTGGTGGTGGAGACTTATAAACGTATGTGGGGGTTGGGGGAGGTGGTGATTTATACACATACTTTGGCGATGGAGGAGGTGGTGACTTATAAACATAAGTTGGTGATGGAGGTGGAGGAGATTTATAGTAGTATGGAGCAGGTGTAGGCTTGGGCTTTTTGCATTCTGCATAAGGTGTCTTAGAGCCATAAGCAAATGGCTTTGCATAGAGTACAACTTCATATTTATTCTTTGACTTCACTTTAAGGTTAGCACCCTTTATTCCCCAGTGAAGGTTTGTAGGAATTCTACACTTTGAATCCTTTGGAGCATTGTGGAGTTTAGCTTTGCAAGCCTTTGCTCCATATTTGCAATATTCAAATCCTTCAATTGTGATGCTAAATTTTCCATTGATCTTAGTGGTACCATAACTCACAATTTTCTTGTCACCAGCCTTGCAAGTTACTTCAACAACAGCACCTAAATCCATGTGAAAACAGAAATAATACATTAAAACAATTAATAGATCTACTAACATATGAACATTTAGATATGTCCCCACTTTCTCCAGAACTATGCCCTGTATTCATCATATAAAATTGTAGTAACTTGTTTTTCTCATAATAAATACTCTTTCATTCAAGAACTAACTACTTTCATGCAATTGTCAAAATAGTACTGCTTATAGTTGTTGCCTTATAAATTTTCTTGACGTTTTAAAATCTCAATTTTAACGATAGATATTGATGACGACAAAAGAGGATTGAAGATTCAAATAAAAAGAGACACGTTTATGAGTTATGATGAATGCATATAGTACAAAGCAACAAAGAGGAGAATATATAGTTGGATAATTAAGAGAAAATAAAGAAAACAGGCATGATATAAAAACTATGGTACCTTTCAGGTGCTTCTTTCCATGAGACATTTTTGGGTGCTTCCAATCATAGCATCTAAAACAATAGACTTTTCCGACAACTTTGACCACCAATTGATGATGTGGAAGATAGTAATGAGTTGGAGGTGGGGGAGACTTGTAGTAGTATGGAGTTGGAGGTGACTTGATTGGTGGTGATGGAGAAGTGTAGTGATATGGTGGAGGAGGTGATTTCTTAGGTGGAGGTGGGGAGGAGTAGTAGTATGTAGGAGGTGGTGACTTAACAGGTGGTGGTGGGGAAGTGTAGTGATATGGTGGGGGAGGTGATTTCTTTTCTGGTGGTGTTGAGGAGTAGTAATATGGTGGAGGGGGAGACTTCATTGGTGGTGGTGGAGAATTGTAATAGTACGGGGGAGGAGGTGATTTAGTAGGTGGTGGTGGAGACTTGTAGTAGTATGGTGGGGGTGGTGATGGGGATGGTGGAGGAGGAGACTTGTAATAATGTGGTGGTGGTGGTGATGGAGATGGAGGTGGAGGAGACTTGTAGTAATAAGGTGGTGGTGGGGAAGTGTAGTGATATGGTGGGGGAGGTGATTTCTTTTCTGGTGGTGTTGAGGAGTAGTAATATGGTGGAGGGGGAGACTTCATTGGTGGTGGTGGAGAATTGTAATAGTACGGGGGAGGAGGTGATTTAGTAGGTGGTGGTGGAGACTTGTAGTAGTATGGTGGGGGTGGTGATGGGGATGGTGGAGGAGGAGACTTGTAATAATGTGGTGGTGGTGGTGATGGAGATGGAGGTGGAGGAGACTTGTAGTAATAAGGTGGTGGTGGGGAAGTGTAGTGATATGGTGGGGGAGGTGATTTCTTTTCTGGTGGTGTTGAGGAGTAGTAATATGGTGGAGGGGGAGACTTCATTGGTGGTGGTGGAGAATTGTAATAGTACGGGGGAGGAGGTGATTTAGTAGGTGGTGGTGGAGACTTGTAGTAGTATGGTGGGGG